>JACEEZ010016340.1:0-14913 GCA_016584305.1 Chionoecetes opilio
CCCCGTCCCCCCCGTTTCCCCCGCTCCGTCCTTCCCTGCTCCTGCCCGCTCCTCCCCCGCTCCTGCTCCGCCCTCCCCCTCCCCCCCCGCTCCCCCCAAGGCCGTTAAAATCATACATTACATAAGACGGTTTTGTCCTGCCCCGCTCCTGCTCCGTCCTGCCCCCGCCTCGACTCACCCATATACTATAAACCCCAGTTTTTGGACCACAGTGTGTTCCCTTCTCCCACCTCACCACTTTTTTCCCCATTCCCAGCCTTTTTCCACCTTCCTCTCCCCCCCCTCGCACCTTATACTTACCCCCCTTTGGACATCCAACCACCCCCAAATCCTCCCCACACCCCCCACGCGTCACTCTTTTAATCCATACAACGCTCATTTTTCCCCAATTCAACACTTCGCTCTTCTATATACTTCCCCGACACATACTTTACTAATAAAAATCTCCTTCCCCACTATTTTCTATTTTCTCTCTCCTCATTTTTTCCCTTCACTCAAATTTCCTAATATTTTTTTTTTTTGTCCATGGCCAGTCCTTTGTGATGTAAAAAAAGAAAAATATATATATCATTGCACCACCACTTCGAGCCCCGCCCTATATCATAATGTTGCTCCTTTTCCTTTATATTCGCATGTTAGGATGGCTCAGTGGTAGAGATTGGGTTTGGGCGCGTCCCTGCTTTTCGGCCCACTCTTTGCGTTTGGTTCTTTTGGGGTTGTGGCAATTTTTTATGGTTTTTAAATTTTGCTTTTGGGGGCATTAGCCAACCACACAGCTTGTATGTACTTAGGTTTCTGCTGTGCGAGGGATGAAGTGTTATACGCGCGACTAAACTTTAATGTCATTGCAATTATGGCCTTTTACCTCCTTCCTCCAAAAAAATTTTAAAGTTTTACTTTTCATTTAGCAAATGCCAGAGCCCTTGATGTCTGGCACTTTTCCCCCTTTTTGCTTTAAATTTCAATAAATTCTCTTAGCAATAATTTTTATCGATAAGATAAATCACTCAAGGTCTGAATTGTAGCAAAGTCATTTATCAGTCCCCCTAAAGGGAAAATTTTCCATGATACTACTGAAAACTTACTTTAAGCGTGATTAAAGAATTTTTTGGCTTTCCAACGGGGGGCGGCAGATGTGGGTTAAAATTTTATGAAAAAACTATGTCAGAGTAGTACGTTGGGGGCTGAAGCAAGGGAAAAATTTTTTCCCTTTTGGCGTACAGAGAGCTGCAGGTCGCTGGTCTTCCTTCCACCGGCTTTGAACACTCCAATGAGCCGTTACAAAGAATCTCCCATCGAAATGATTATTAAAAAGATATAAATCTAAAGAATATGTAATAAGAAACTAAGCTGCGTTGAATCAATCCAAGGAATATTTTCAAGGGAAGATTAGACAGACATTAAACCAGACCTACAGTTTCAAGTATATTTTTCCGCTAGTTTATCAAAAGCTTCAAATTTCACATTAGCAGGATTCTGAAAATGAAAATTTCACCGTGTTAAAAAATCCCAAACTAGGTTGGTATCCTTAAAACTATTTTTTTTTTTAATAGTACACAAACAATCCTCCATAATTAATATCTATAAAACTATAAATAAAAAAAAATTTGGACACATTGAAATTGATATCCGTTAAGCTATTGCATGAAAAATCCCAAGCTCGGTAAATATCCTTGTAATTCTTCGAGTTACAAATCAGTCAGTACAAAAGTGACACAAGAAACTATTCGCGAACGGGACAACAAAGCCCGCGGCGGATTGCCTGCCCCTTCCTGCCCGAGGACGGCACGGAGGGCTGCCTCGAGGGGGAGGTGTTGTAGCAGCCACCCAGCGAGCAAGGCGCTGCCACCGCCGCGCTGCCTGCATGGAGGCGGGCCGTGATGCGGACCTCAACGGCCGCCACCTCGCTGCTTGCTGGGCGGTCCCCTAACAGTGACGGTGTTTGTGTTGGTGTCGCTGGGTGGCGGCTCCGTCACCCTCACGCGGGGGTACCACTGTGCCAGGCCCCTGAGGTTCTCGCTCCCGTGGCCCACCATGCACGCACCGTCGCCTGTGGGGCGCCACCTGCACCACCACCTCGCACACCGCGTCTCGCCGGCTGGCGGCTGCCTCGACGGCCTCCAGGATGGCTTTGTTGCCCCGCGCACCAGCGTTGACCTCGCTATCGAGTCCCTCTATAGGGTCACCTCCTGACACTGAGGGTCGAGAGGGAAGGCACCCACACTCTCTCACACGGGTACTCCTGACGCAGCTTGCGTAGGGCTTCCCCGCGTGGGCCAAAGAAAGGTCCCCCCCCCGGTTTGGGAGCCACCTTCAGCAGCACCACCACCGGGGTTCCCGGCCCGGGACTGATGAGCATTTCGCGAAGCCCTGGGGGTTGGGGCCCACGGGGGGCCTTGGGTCGCCCGCCCGGTTTTGCTCCCATGGCGGTCTGCGGGGTGCTCGCCGCCACCGCTTTGGGGCGTCTGTCCCGCCCAAAAATGTTTTTTTTAAATCAAAAAGGCCCTTCCCTTTTTACACACGAGGGGTTTCCCTTTTGTTTAATTTTTTGGCCCCCCTGGGAAAAGAGGGAAAAAGGGTGGTTTTCTTTGCAAAAATGGTTTTCTGGGGGGGGATCCAGTGTTGAAAAGGGGGATTTTTGGGTATCACGCGGGGGCTAAAGGTAAAGACCCCCCCGGGGCGCCCCAACAGGGGCCGGGCCCCGGGGGTTTTTAAAAATTTAAAAAATGAAAATTAGAAAAGGGATGTTTGATAATAAGGGGAAAAAAATTAAAAACCAATAACAATGACGATAAAAAAAATTCAATAACAAGGGGGAAAAAGGAAAGGAGAAAAAAATTTAAGGAAATACCCGGGCTGAAAGACCGTTTTGCAATGCAATGGTTTGTATATTACGTGTTTCTGGAGGGGGAGGGGAAGGGGAAAATTTTGTCGGATATATTTTTACCTTCTCCTCTTCCTTCCCCCTTCTCTTCTTCCCCCTTTGGGGGTTTTAAAAGGGCTACGGCGGCAATATTTGTGATGCTTTTAAATTGGGCAGTTTTTTTTGGAGGAGGGGGGAAGGGAGGAGGAGGGAGGGGGGAGGAGGAGGGGGAAAGGAGGGGGAGGGGGGAAGGGGGGAAGGGGAAAGGAGAGGAGGAGGAGGAGGGGGTTTTTGCTTTTATAGTTTCATTATAAGGTTTTGTTCCTTTCAGTATTAAAAGGGGGTTAAAAAAGGGTTAAAAAAAAAAAATAATAGGAAACCCTTCCTTTTCCCTTCCCAAATCCCCCTTTTCTCTCTTCTTTTCCCCTTCCTTTTTAACTTTTTTTTCCTTCCTCCTTTTCCCCCCACTTATCCTCTTTTTTTCCCCTCTCCACCCTCTTCCTTAACCTTCTTTTATTTCTTTGACACTTCCTTCCCATTCTTCTTTCCTTCCTTTCCTTTTGTTCTCCCCCCCTTTTCCCCTCCCCCCTTTCCTTTTATATGGGGGCCCTTAACCCCGGGTTAAAAAATAATTTTTTAGGGGCCCCCTGTTTTTGTGTCACCCGATGCTTTCACCCCCACCACACAAAACCACTATCATCACCACCACCACCCACCAAAACCCCCCAAACCCAGGGGCCACCACGCACCCTTTACCCCCAAACACAAAAACCCCAAATTCCTTATCACCCCCAAAACTAAACACCAACCAAAACCCTTCAGCGCCCCCCAAAATCCCCCCTATATAATCACCATCATCACCACCACCACTCACCCCCAAATATCACCACCCCCAACCCCCTCATCACCACCCCCACCAAAACCTCCCCCATCACCAGTCATTATAAATCCCCAAACTAATCACCACAAAAACACCACTCATACCACTACTACCCACCAACTACTTTTTGGGCCGCTACTCATTCCCCACCCCCACCAATCCGTCAATCACCCACCCCCCACAAAAAAACCCCCCCAAAACCACTCATCATCACCACTCATAAATATTCCCCAAATATCATCACCATATTTTTTAAATTTTTCCCCTTTTTTTTTCCCTTTTTTTCCCATTTTTTTTTCCCTTTAGGGGGGAAAAAAAAAAAAAAAAAAAAAAAAACCAAAAAAAAAATTCCCTTTCATTCCTTGATTTTCCTTTTTATTTTTTTTTTTTTCATTTTTCGTTATATTTTTTTTCATTCATTTTTTATTTTTCCTTCTTCTCTCTCTCCCCTTCCCCTCTCCCCCTCCTCTCCCCCCTTCTCTCTCCCCTCTCTCTCTTTTCTCCCCTCTCTCCCCCTTTTCCCTCTTTTTCTCTATCTCTCCCCCTTCTCTCTTTTCTCTCCCCCTTCCTCTCTCTCTCCCCTCTCCCCCTCTCTCTCCCCCTTTTCTCTCTCTCTCTCTCTCCCCTCCTCTCCTCTTCCCCTCCTCCCCTCCTCTTCCACCACATCCTTTTAAACCCCCTAACAGTAACTAATTTTAACCTCTTTCTAAACCCCCCTCCACTTCTGTCGGGATGGCCCGGCAGTGACTTAAAGGATAATAGGGCCGGGGGGTTTTTACAACGTGCCCCTAGAGCCTCACAAAGCCCCCGGGGGACCCACAGGGCGGGAAACAGCACGGGTAGGTAAGGGTTGGGTTTTTAACTTTTTTATCATAAAGGATTTTGAAACAATGTGGGGGTTTGGGGGGGGGGGGCCCTGTGGGGGACTTTTACCCCCGGGGGTTTGACAGTTCTTGGACACAATTTTAACTAAGGGGGTTTTAAGAGGGAGAGTGGGTGAGTGGGGAGGGTTTGGGAAATTTAAATGGGGGTTTTGTTTTGGGGGGTTGGGGGGGGTTTAAAAGGGGTGTGTGTGGTATGGGGTTTTTGGGAAATGTGTGTGTGTGTGGGGTTGTGTGTGTGTGTGGGTGGGTTTTAAATAAACCCAGGTTTTCCTTGTCCACGGGGGTGGCTCCGACCCGCCATTTTTTTCACCCCCCCCGGGCGAGTTGGAGCCATTTTAGGGTTCTTTGGGAAATTTGGGGGGAACTCCAAAACCCACACCCCCCACCCCCTTGCTAAAAGGGGGGATAAAAAACCGCACGGAATTTGTAGGGAAAAAAAAAAAGGGGGGAGCGCGAGGATTCGAACCGCCAAACCACAAAAGGGGAGACAAGCACGTTATAAAAACCTTTGACCATAAACGCAAAGGGGTGTTTTGTGTGTGTGTGTTTTTGTGAGGGTTTTCCCTGGGGGAAAAGGAAGTGAGGGGGGAAGGAAGGGGGTATAGGAGAGAGGAGGAGAAGAAAGAGGAGGGGGAAAAAAAGGAAAAAGGGGAGGGGGAAAAAAAAAGGGTAAGGGGGGAAGGAGGGGGGAGGGGGAGGGGGGGGAGGAAGGGGGGAGGGAGGAGGAGGGGGAAAAGGAGGGGGGAGGAGGAGGAAAGGGGAAGGGGTTTAGGGGGGGAGGAGGAAAGGGGGAGGAGGGGGAAGGAAAAAGGAAAAAGAGGGGAAAAGGGGGAAGGGGGGAAGGGGGAAGGGGGAAGGGGGGAAAAAGGGGGAAAAAGGGGGAAGGGGAAAAGGGAAGGGGAAAAAAAAGGGGGAAGGGGAAGGAAGGAAAAGGCGGGGGAAGGGGGAAGGGGGGGGAAAAAAGGAAAAAGGGGGGAAGGAAAAGGGGGAAAAAGCAAGGGGGGAAGGGGGGAAGGGGGAGGGGGAAGGGAAAGAAAAGGAAAAGGGAAAAGGAAAAGGGGGAAAAACAAGGGGCAAGGGGGGAAAGGGGGAGAAAAGGGTTTAGGATAAAAAAACAAAAAGGGGGAAGGAGGGGGAAGGGGGAAAGGGGGAGGAAGGGGGGGGGGGGAAAAAAGGGGGGAAAAAAAGAAAAGAAAAAAAAGGAAGAAACAAGGGGGAGAAAAAAAAAAGGAAAAAGGAAAAAGGAGAAAAGAAGAAAGGGGAAAAAAGAAAAGAGAAAAAAGAAAGGAAAAAAAGAAAAAGAAGAAGAAGAAAAAAAGAAAAAGAAGAAAAGAAAGGGGGAAAAAAAAAAAGAAAAAAAACCGGGAAACAGAAAAGAAAGAAAAGAAAAGAAAAAAGAAAAGAAAAAGGAAAAAGATGGGAAAGGAAGAGAGGGAAAAAAGGGGGGAAAAAAATGGAGAGGGAAAAGGGGAAAAAAAAGCGAAAAACCTTTTGAGGGGGTGAAAAAAAAAGAAGAGGCCGGAGGAAAAAGAAGAGGAGGATATCGAAAAAAAAAGGAAAAAAAAGGGAAAAAAGAGAAAAAAAATAAAGAGCAAAAAAGGGGGAAAGAAGGAAGAAAAGGGGATTGGGCCAGGAACAAAAAGAAAAACGGGGAAAAAATTTAAAAAACCAAAAAAAACAAAGGGGGAAAAAAAAAAAAAGATTTGGGGGAAAAAAAAGGGAAGGAAAAATTTGGGGGGAAGAAAAAAATTGAAGGGGGGGAGAAAAAAAAAAAAGGGGGGAACAGCAAAAAGGGGGGAAAAAGGGCAAAAAAAAAGGGCGGGGGGGGGGGGGGGGGAAAAGGGCGGGGGAAGGGGGGGAAGGGGGGCAGGGGGCAAAGGGGCAAAAAAAAAAAAAAAAAAAGGGGGGGAGGGGGGGCAAAAAAAAAGGGGGGGAACAAAAAAAAAAAAAAAAGGGGGGGGGGGGTGGGGGGGGGGGGAACCCAAAAAAAAAAGGGGGTTTCCAAACCCCAAAACCAAAAAAACCCTCCCCCCAACCCCAAAAAAGAGGGGCGGAAGGTCCCCCAAAAACGGGGCGGGGGAAAACCCCCCAAAAAAGGGCAAGGGGCCCACCAAAAGGGGCACACACACTCGTCCCACCTCCTCCCCCCTCCGTTTTAAAAAAGGACACCCCCCCCCCCGAAACCCCCAAAAAATGTCCCCAATAAAAAAAAGTGAGTGAAGGGCCTTGATTTTTGGGGAAAACCTTTTACCACCCTACCACCTTTCTCTTTTGTTCTGCCCGGTTCGGGCTCTGTATTTTTCTTTCCCTGGCTCTGTCTTGTCCTGGCTTGGGCTCTGGGCTGGGGCCTGCTTGTCTTTCCCCTGTCTCTGGGGGGGGGCCCCGTCTCTCTTCCTCTTCTCTCTCCCCTCTCTCTCTCTCTCTCTCTCTCTCCCCTCCCCTCTTTTCCCCTTTTCCCCTCTTCTCTTCCTTCTCCCCTCTCTACTCCTCCTCTCTCTTCTCCTTCTCTCTCCCCTCCCCTCTCTCTCTTCTCTCTCCTCTCTCTCTCTCTTGTCGCCTTCAACACTTTTTTCCCCGACAAGGGGGAAAAAAATTTCGGGGGGTTTTATAAAAAGAACCTTTTTTATTACTGCTGCGGGTTCAATTTTATACCCACATTATGCCGGGTATTTCCAAATATTCTGTGTGCTTTGCCCCTTCCTTTCCCCCGCCCCCATTCCCCAAAAGGGGGGAGGAGGAGGGGGGAGGAGTAGGGTGATAGTCATTATAGTCAGATGTGGGAAGAGGAAAAAAGGGAAAAATTTAAGAGGAGAAAAAAGAATTGGTTTAAAAGGGTTTTCATTGAACAAAAGGAGGGAATCTTTGTTTTTTTTTCACGGGTCGGGGCCCCACAAACTTCACTAAACGTACGGGATAAAGCTGGAAAAAAATTTTTCTCAGATTTTCTGGAAAAGGGGGCACTGAACACATTTCATAAGAGATTCAAAAAATAGCAGAACGGAATAATACGGGTTTCTGTACTACCTAGCCGGTAACCCTCTCTTACTTTAGTGTTTATATCCCCACCCAAGATGAAAGATCTTGGGAAAAATTTTCAAATTTAAAAAAAATTGGGAAAACAATTCAATGCCGGGAATTAAAATGGCCCCTTGCTTTTCGTCAGTTTGGGTTTCAAAAAAATACCACCGATAGCAGTTTAGCCGATAATAATAATAATAGTAATAATGATAATAATAATAATAATAAATTTAATAATAATTCACCAGAAGGCATACAATAAAAAACAAACAACATAATATACATAAATGAGTAAAGAACTTAAGTACTAAAGCAAATATATATAATATATACATGTGGGCAATGATACACTGCTGTACATACATACAAGTTCATTCGTATTATAAAACCGCGGTAATACGTAGAAAGCATAGGTCCACCTTTTCAGTTACAAATTTTGTTGATAGATGACGGTGTTATTTTTCGTATCACTTTTTAGTCGTGAGTCTTGTTCCTTTTATCATAATTCATCGGGTGTATCAAGAAGCCAATGTGAGACGCCATCATAGCAACACTTGTATGAGGAGACAGTCAGGCATTGAGTTGTGATTTTGGTGCAGATTATAATGCTGGCACGGAAATAGGTAGATTATATAGACGATTATATACCACACCTGAGATTCCTCCTCCTTCTCCTCCTCCTCCTCCTATTCCATCCTATGTCTCTTGCTTTAGTTTAAATAGTTGGGTTTTTTTATGAAAAAAACATATCCCCTCGTTAGGAAAAAAGAGGCCCTTTGTAGTTGTTTTCCTCTTTTTCCCCGGCCCTCTTACACACACAAAACACACACAACAACAAAACCACCCCAAAACACACACACAACACACCCCACACACACGCACAAATACACACACACACACACACCCCTTAAAAGACTGTCACTTGTTTTTCCCGACGGGGGGGCCCGCGGGATTATCCTCCCCTCGGGGGTTTTCCCCCCCAAAATTTCCCTGAGAGTCAAGTGCGGAAAGTAGACCAACCAGGGCTATTTTTAAACTGAGAGAGAGAGAGAGAGAAAAGGAGAGAGGGGGAGAAAAAGAGGAGAAGGGGGGAGAGAGAGAAAAGGGGAGAGGAGAGAAGAGAGAGGAGCGGAGGGGGGGGGAGGGGGAGAGAGAGAGGAGAGAGAGAGAGAGAGAGGGGAGAGAGAGACGGGACGACAGACGACAGACGGGACAGCCAGACAGGGCCCAGACAGACAGACAGACAGAAAAGACAGACAGACAGAAAAGCCCAGAAAAGACGGGCCCAGGACAACAGACGGGACAGACGGGACAGACAAAAAACCCCGGGACAGACAGAAGACAGAGATAGAAAGTGTGTTTTTGGTGTGTGGGTGTGGGGTGTGTGTGTGTGTGTGGGGTGTGTGGGGTGAAATGTGTGTGTGTGTGTGGGGGTGTGTGTGTGTGTGTGTGTGGGTGTGGTGTGTGGTGTGTGTGTGTGTTAGGGTTGGTGTTGTGTGTGTGTGTGTGGGGTGTGTGTGTGTGTGGTGTGTGTTGTGTTTTGTTTGGGGGTGGTCGGGGAACCATCGAAGGTAGAAGCTCTCCAAAAACTGCAGGGTTTTGACCCTGGGCCCTTGTAACGGGGGGAGGTGAGGCGACCACACCCCGGGCCGACCCCCCTCCCCATAGCCCCCGCCACCCCCTCGTCACCCCCCTCCTCCTCCCCCTCCTCCTCCTCCCCCTCCTGCTCCCCCCTAAGGAAGTTGACCCGGGAAATTTCAAAACAAAAAACTAATCATATCATTATTTCAGGAATTCCCCCCGGGACAGGAGTGGGCCCAAACTTTTTTACGAAAGGCTTTCCCGCGCAAAAAAAAGGGACTGGGGTCTCTTGTGCACAGGAGGAATTTTAGACTTCGCAAACTTTTTGGATAATTTCTATGAGGACCCCACCGGGTTTGGGGGATTCCACCCTATTTGGGGTGACGGACTCCACCTCACCCCCGTGGGCCCAATCCCCACGTTTAGGAGGGTTTGGGCCTAAATGATAAAGTTTTTTCTTACAGCCAAAAAACGACAGCGGAGGGCGGTGGGCAGCATCCCCCTTAACCCTTTTTACCCCACAGCAACGCGGGGCCCACGTCCCTTTTCCGCAAATACAAAATAAAAGGGTAACTTAACAAGCCCCCCTAAAAACAGGGGGGACCGAAAGACGCCCTCCCGGTAAACCCTCACGCAAGGAAAACCAAAACTATAAAGGGGGGAAATTTAAATTACTTACCCCCAAATGCCAGAAGCATTTTTTTAAAGGTAACGAAATTTTAGCATACGTTGTTCCCCAAAAACGCCAGATACGTCAGTATCACTGAGAGTTGGGCCCAACACAAAAGATAAACTTTTATTAGCTGAAATAGCCTTTTCCAGGTAAAGACATTCCTAAAATTGTCGCAGGGCATAAAGCAGGTGGAGGTGTCATTTTTTTACATTAAAAAAAAAATTTGCAAGAAATCGAAACCCGTTTTAAAGAAAAACAAAGACTTTTGGGACCGGGTCTACGCAAAGTTTAAGCTAAACGGAAAATTTGCAACTTTTGGGGCCCAAAAATATGTCCCCCCAAAATTTAATGCGGAATAGTTTGGCCTCCTGTTGACGAGAAAAAGGCATTTGGGAAACCCCCCATAAAAACGAAAAAAAAATTATTGTGGAGTTTTTAACCCTCCCTATATAAAGGAATAAAAATTTTCTGTGATAGAAAAGGAATGCGATTGCTTGATATGGGAACGAATTTATATTTAAATCGGGTGGCCCCCGTGAGCCTACAAGGGATAATAGTATCCTAGATTTATTTTTCCCACTACCGACTTTGATCTGATTGATTACTGCATATAGGTAAAACTTTTGGGGCAAACAGTGATCACGGGCTAATCAGATGCGGCATAAATTGCAATTTTAGAACCCACAAAAAAATCGGTTATTAGTCCCAAAATTATAATAAAGCGGGATTTCACAAAGATCAGCGGGGGACAAAGGCGAATTTAAAAAGGGATTGACCTACTAAATGGTAAAAAAACGCCGAAAACATGTGTAATGTTTTCACTAAAAACTAAAAATCGGTGGTGGAAAAAAACATGTTCCCATGGTAAAAAAAAGTTTGGGAATAACTTTAAAACAGACCCATTTGGATGAATAAGGAGACCCCAACAAATCATTGGCGGGAAAGCGCCGGCGTATAAATTTTAAAAACGATAAAATTTGCGGGACTGCGTTTCAGAGAAAAACAATGAGGGTCAAACCCCCCGCTCCCAAAGGACAATTTAAAGGGTCAAAAAAGCCCCGAGTTTTGAAAAAAAAAAAAAAATTGGGAAAAGGGAAATCCAAATAAAAACCCCAAAAAGGGGTTCTTTCAATACTTTCAAAGAAAAAAAACTTTAAAAAACAATATTGGACCACTGAAAGAAAATAAAAATATTTTGGGAAATGATAAAAGAGTATGGCGTTCGTACTAATGAATATTTTAAAGCGGTATTTATTAAAGAAGACGAAACTCCATTACCAGAACCAGAAAACCAGGGTTGAAGATTTCGAAAGGGATAAAATGGTAATAGGAGAGAAAAACAGTAGAGAAATATCAAAGTATTTGCTGAAACTTGACCCAGAAAAAATCCGTGGGGGTGGACGAAATCTCGCCACGACTACTTCGCGAATGCCCATAGTCAACTTTGGGATCCCATTAAAGTTATTTTCAAAAAATTTTTTTCCGCTAAGTGAAAAAAATGTTCCTAGTATGGGGAAAATTTAGCTAATGTTACACCGATAAAAAAAAAAGGGGGAGTAAGAGCCTCGCAAGAATTACGCCCCAAATTTGTTAAGTCCGTGATTGTTTTAAAAAATATTTGAGAAAATAATGCGGGATAAAATTTGTGGGCTTTCCTCGATGAAAATAACTCTATTTCTAAAAATCCCCGCATGGATTTTGAAATAGAGATCCTGCTTAAACAAAACCCACTGGATTTTTTTTAAAGTCATTTTTTCAAAAAAAGGGAAAGCTAAAAAATTTCCCCCGGAGGGGGTTTTTCCTTTATTTTCAGAAAGCCTTCGATACAGTTCCACTAAGCGGGCTGTTTACCAAGCTAAGGGCCATGGCAAGGAGAGCAATTATGTTTATGGATTTGGGGATTTGGGTTTCCCAAAACGTTTAAAAAACGGGGAGTAATAAATGGTGAGGATTTTGGGTTTTGGTTTGATGTCACTAGTGGGGTTTCCCCCAGGGGTCGGTCTTGGGTCCTACTCTTTTCTGATATTACAAGATCCCGGACTGCGGACTTGTATCTTTAAAAAATCAAAATTTTCAGATGACACCAAAAATTTGGGGGGTTTAAAACATATACTAGAGAAAACTGCGAAAATCATACCAAAAATGAAACTCGACAAACTATAAAATTGGGGTGAAAAGGCCCATTAAAATTCAATTCCGATTTAAAAGTTTAAAATAAAGCATATAGGCCCCAAAAAAGATAACCCCAAAATTTTAAAAATCAAATGCAAAAAAAAATCGTTAAATGAAGTACAGCAGGGAAAAAGGGTTTTGGTTCATCATCAGAATGATCTGAAAAACCCCGTTCGCATTTCCTAGCTGCCAAATAAAAAGGCAAAAAAAAAGAGTTGGGCTTTTTTTAAACGTAACTTTGAAAAATTAAAAAGGGCCCAAAAAAATAATGACACAATTTTTTACCCCGTCCTTGGTTAGGCCGCACTTGGGGGGATGCCGTTCAATTTGGTTTGCCCCGTTTTGTAAAAAATCAAAACCAAAATTTGGGAAAAAGTGCAAAAAAGAGCAACCCAAAAAAATTTCCCTCTCGGGGAAAATTTATCTTTTGAAAAGAGGACTGCGAAAACTAATATGTTTTTTCCTTTAAAAGGGTTTGTAGAATCCGTGGGGAAATTGATAGGAAAAATTTTAAAATCCTAAAAGGTTTTTTATGTAAATTTAACAAAGAAACCTATTCGAGCTTTCAAAATCAAAATGACAAAAAGAAAAAAATGGTTTAAAAATTTAAAAGGGTCAACGTTGCATCACCGATTTTCCCCTTTTTAAAAAAATTTTTTCAATGTTTGAGTCGTTATCGAGGGAAAAAAAGTTTCCAGCAAAGTTGTCGAGCCCAAACACAAATACATTCAAAAAAAAGACTTTACGACACTTTAAAGGGAAAGGGGGGATGATAGTGCGAATTCGTAGCTATCCCCCCTATCGAATTGTGGTTTGGGTAGCGGTGTTGTAGTTAGTATTTTCATATCCTTTCATTCTGCATATGGAACCCTTTCCTGTTCCCATTCTTTAGGGAAATTTGGGATCTTTTTTCCCAAATGTTTTTTTTCAAGTAGTTGAAGTTAGTAGATGGTTTAGCAGATACCCTCGCTATGGGGCCCCAAAGGTCTCCCGGGTCGTTCTCCTATGTAATCCATGGAAAACCTCCCCTTTCCCCCTTCTCCTCCTCCTCCCCCTCTTCCTCCTTTTTTCCGGGTCCTCCTCCTTTTTCCTCCTCCTCTTCCTGCTCCTTCCCCCTCCTCCCTTTCCCCCTCCCCTCCTCTTCCTCCCCTTCTGCTCCGTTTTCCCGCCCAAAACTCCTTCTGCCCCCTCCCCTCCCCCCTCCTGCCCCTCCTCCCATTCCCCTTCTTCCCCTTTCCCCCTCCCCCTCCTCCTTCCCCCTCCTCCCCCTCCCCCCCTCCCCCCCCTCCTCCCTGAAAAAAACACAAGTCGGGGAAAAACGCTAAAACTTCTGGGGCTCCCGTAAAAGGTATATTTCAGCAGGGGTTAAGGGGGCCTGGGGCCCTTCCCCGCCCTCTCTCTCTCTTTTCTCTCTCTTCTCGGGATAGGCTCCATGTTTTGGCCCTAAGGGTAGTGAATCAATAGGCAGCCCTTTATACTAAAACCAAACCCGGGCCTATTAGCAATTACAGTTCGCGTTCTTCAGTTAGGGCTACTTTTTGTTTCGTTAAAATTTGATTTGGGTTTTATTTAGAATAAAAATTTTTTGTTCTTTTTTTTTGTCTTATTTTTCTAGTTGAGCTTTGGTTTTTTTAGTTCCTTCCCTAAAAAAGGGGTTTTTTTAAAAGGGGAAATCGAAAATTTTTGTTCGTGGTTTTGTACAATTATCAAATTTAAATCCCCTTTTTTTTTTAGTTCGAACCCTAACCACAAGGCAGATCAATCTTTACCTCAAAATTTAGTCATGTTAAATTTTTTCTTAATTCACACTTAATTTTGTGATGCGCTCTCCAACTTTTAAAATGTTCCCTTAATCCTGAATACTGGGCTGCTTTAAAATGATCAACCCTTTTAAGCCCCTCTGTGTGATTAATAAAGTTTTAAAAAAAATAGAAAAAACAAAATTCCCCCCTAAGCAAGGGTTGGCAAGGCCCGGAGATCGGAGCACAAGGGGTGCGATTGTTGGGCAGGGAAAATCAAAGGGAATAGAAAAGTCACAGGGAAAAAGGTACAGGAAAAAAAAATCAGAAAAGTTTAACAAAAAAGGGCACATAAAAAGGTCAGGAAAAAAAGGTCACAGGGAAAATCACGGAAAAAAAAATCACTAGAAAAAGGTCCTGGAAAAAAAGTCACAAGAGGGCAGGGAAAAAAAAATCACAGGGAAAAAATCACAGAAAAAAAATCACAGAAAAAAAAGGGCCCCCAGAAAAAAGGTCACAGAAAAAAGTCACAGGAAAAAAAGTCAGGAAAAAAAAAAGTCACAGAAAAAGTTTACAGAAATAAAATAACAGGAAAAAAAGGCACAGAAAAAAGATAAAAAAAAAAGTCAGGAAAAAAAAAATCTCCCGGAAAAAAACACAAAAAAAAATGTCCCCAGAAAAAGAAGGTCACAGGAAAAAAAATCACAGGAAAAAAGTCCCTGAAAAAAGTCACAAAAAAAAGGCCCCAGAAAGAAGGTCACAAAAAAAAAGGTTTTGGAAAAAAAAAGTAGCATGAAAAAAATCACAGGGAAAAAGGGGGCACAGGGGAAAAAGGGTTTACAGGAAAAAGGGTCACAGGGAAAAAAAGGTCACAGGAAAAAAAAAGGGCAGCATGATAAGAATTTGGGGGTATTACTATTTTGCATTTATGGTTAAAAACTGAATGAAGGACTTAAAGGGCCCGTTCCCGGGGATTTTGAAAAAGTGAAACCCAGGGTAGTTTGACGTCCCTGCAGGGGACGGAGGCCCAAAAATTTACTACCTATGACTTCCCCATACCCTGCATGGACCCTCCCTGTAACCCACCCCGGCCCCCCCTGCTA
>JACEEZ010016341.1:0-72500 GCA_016584305.1 Chionoecetes opilio
TTTGGGGAAAAAAATTTTAAAGGGCAATCCTTTCCCCCAATTTTCCGGGAAAAATTTTGGTACCTACGACGAGCAAGGTGAACGATTTCCCAAGATTTGAATTTTTTATGGAAGAACTTTCCCGGGGGTAGATGGGATGTGCATATGATGACTGACTATTGTTGGAGCATCAAACGCGATAGCCCTCAATTTAAAACCCTCCGACAAAGTTTAAAAAACGAAAATTTTTTTTTCCCAAACCTGCACAAAAGTATCCTTACCCTTCTAAAAACATATAATGTTAAATAAACATTCTATTCATCCCTATTTCTTTCATTTTTATTGTATTTTTTAACTTTTGCAATTTTTATAAAAAAGCCTGTTCTGTTTGTACGTATTTTTCAATTTTTTAAGAAAACAAAAACCCTACAGTTCAAAAACTTGACATGAAAAGAAAAAACTGAACATTTTGGGTTCAGCCCCCAAAAAAATTATTTAATCAAGTGTCAGACCTAACTCAACAAAAAATTTTTCCCCAGTGTTATCACGCCTATTTTAAATTTGGTTTTGGCCTCAACACCTAAAAGGAAAATTTCAAAATAGTCAAACACCTTTCTTTTCAACAATTCAGCTGTAATTTTGCCCTTTTTTACATTAAATTTAACCGATATTATAAAACAATACTACCCTACATTTAAAATTTTCCAAATTGGACATGTCGAGCAAGTCAAAACTTTGAGCTTTTTTTGTTGGCCAAAGCCCACAGGACCCAGAAACCATCCCCGGGGGGCCTACGTAGGCTGTAGAGCGGCAAACGGGGGCCCCCGGGCGGCAGTTTAACCCCCGTCAGCCGGGCGCAGTAGGTATTTTCTTTGGGTGGGAACCTGGGGGGCACAGTTTGATATGGGGGGGCACTAAAAGACCCGAAAACCCCAACGCGGGGGTTTTTTGGTGGGGACTGGGGATTATTTCATTTACAGTGCCAAACCCCCCCCCCCCCCCCCCCCCCCCGCTTTGCATATTTTGCATTTGACCAATATAAAGAGTATTTTAAATTTTTTTCGTATGGACTATGAAAATTTTTAAATTTTTATTCTAGGAGTGTGTAGAGTATTGTTGGGTAGCATCCTTTGCGATGGAAAACGAAATAAACCCGTCATGACCAAAATTAAAAATACTATATTACCACTTTCAAAATGGGAAATAGCATAATGATATGAAATAAAGAAAAAGGCAAAATTTTAAAGAAAAAGGCTAAAAATTTTTTTTTGCCCACTGAAAAGTGAAATCCCTCACTTAAGCAAAACTTCTGTTTTGTGGTTTCAAAAAATTTATCAATAAATATTTAAAAAAAATCAAGGTTTTTAACTCCCCGCTTTAAATTGCACCAGAAAGATTACCTAATCTCCATGCCATTGTTTTCTCATTAAGTTTTGTTTAAATTTTCAGAGCGAAAGCTTCTCTCTGCTGAAGCTGATGACACGGTAATACTACATAAATTTTGGCCAGTCTGTAGAACTCGGGAAAAATGCCTCTTCATATGGCCCAAAAATTCTCACAAAATCTAATGTTTTGGCTTTTCATTTCATTTAAAATCCTTATAGCGTTTTCTAACATGCTTTTGAGAGTGCAGCTCAGGGTTAAAGATCCCCTCATTAGCACGAAATGCATGAAAAAGCCCGACTTTTTCTAAAAAGAAAGATCTACTTTGGGTTTCATCCCGTAATGTTTCATAAATTCACATCTTCTTCGAAGCGCATGTCATTTATGTTAAAATATATCTAGAAAGGATGAAGATTTTTAAATTTGTGTTGAATCATTAAACCCGAAAAGTGGTGCTCCCTGCTGTTTTCCCAAAAAATCCTAAAAACAAAAACCTGGGGGTGGGGACCCCTGGGGAGTATTTATTAAAAAAATATAGATCAAAAATTTTATCACATTGTAAAAACCGATTTTAATCCCTTTTCGTATATGGGGTACTCAAAAAAAACTTTACAAATATTTATTACCCCATTTTAAAAACACGAAAACCCAAATTTAAAAATTATAAAAAAATATGTACAAAGAATTTTTTTGAAAAACCACCGCTATAACAAATTTCCCAGGTCCACAAAGAAAATTGGAAATTAAAAATTCTGGCGGGGATAGTTACTTTTTTTTCCTTAAACCAAAAAACTCCATTTTACGTAAAATTTCCGTTTCCTTGGTGATTCACATTCTACACCTTTAATATCAAAAAACCCTGAGCTGCTGATTTCTCTTAAAATTTATCCCACAAAAAGCATCGGCAGGGTCGCGCCGTACAAGGCACGAAAGATCGGCACTGATTTTTTTATTCGGTCCAGAACGCGTTAAGACAGTATAAGAGGGAAAAAACGTACCAAAACCCAAGGATTATAGAAAATTTTAAGGGGAAATGGTTTAATTTTGTTTTGTTCTTTTGTTAAAAATGATGAAATAGAAAGTATTGCTTTAAATCGGTCAGAGGCGGTTTTTTTTCTTTCAAGCAGAGGAAAAAAATTTTATTTGTTTGAGGTCGAGGTAAAATTCAGTAGAAAATTTTTCATAATACTCCATGCATCCTCATCCTACCTAGTGGGGAAAACCCGGGTTCCCCCACCCCACGGGGGGCCGTGGCCAGTGGGGGGGCACCTGGGGGGGGGGCCGGGCTTCTCGGGGGGGGCACGTGCCCACCCATGTCCCCCCTAGCTACACCACTCCCCCACCTCTGAAGGGCCCCCGGTGATTTTCGAGGGAAAATTTACTATGTTGAAAATTAATGTACAGAATTTCAAGAATTAATATTTCTATGCGTAAAAATTTTTAAAAAAAAGTTATATATTATCGTTAGTATTAACGTAGTGACAAGCAGCGGCAACTTTACGTCAAACCTCCGGAGGCCCGCTGTATACGTATTTGTAATGGGAAATTTCATTTCATATTTAAAAATATTAACTCAGTAAAATACATAGTATCTCAAATCGGTACCATCACTATTATTGGCCCGTCAACTATTTAAAATTGTTAAAAAATTTTTTTTAAAAAGTTTAAGAAATGATCATATATCGTTTTTTTCAAAAAATTTTTAAGCTTTTCAGGAAAAACCCAGAGATACTAGAAATGATGAGAACGTAATAGGAGGTAGTTTAATGGGGAAAAGGTTTCAGTTTGTTATGTTGTACGTTCATATAAAAAAAATTTGATTTAACCCCTGGCAGCAAAGATTACGGGATAAACAAAGGGCTATTTTCCCTTTTTTCAATAATTTTCAACATATTATCAACACATATCATACTCAACGTACACCTAAAAGGAAAATTTAGATATGGAGTTAAAATAGATATTCATGTTTAGAATAAAAAAATTTTTTGAAAACATTTCCCCGCTATCAATGCACTAAACTGCCAGACTCGATAGCCATTACAAGGGGTTAAAAACCGCAAAAGGCCTAAAATTGCACCCCTTTAAACCCTCGTAACATAATGAGAACTTAGTTATAACATGTTTTTGCTCCTTATTATATCGAATGGACGAATAAATAAATTTACGTGCGACACTTTTTTTTGGGAATTTCCCCCGACCCCGCTGGCGGCTGACGGCGCTGTGTCAGTGAGTGAAATCAGTTACTGGGAAAACGCACAAGTGGGTGGATGTTGTTATGTGGTTCGCCGCAACCTATATCCTTCTACATGGCTGTTCACAGGGATCAGTGTTCCACGTACACCAGCATGTAAACCCAATAACGAAAATGTTTTTGTTCTTATGAAATAAACAATGTCCGTAGCAATTATGATCTCCTTTTCATCGTATTACTGGATAACAACATAGGAATATTTTTGGTTAAATTTTCTAAGCATATTGCACATATAGTAATGTTTTTAAGTGTTGAACAGCCCATTAGTCTATTAATCGGCTAATGGGCTGTGCAAAACCTCTTAAAACATTATTATATCTGCAATATACTTAGAAAGTATAACCATAAATATTCCTCAATCAGTTAATATAACAGCGGCAAATGGTCATATGCTCTACGGCGGGCCCCTCTGAGCAAATTCCCAGCGGCCCTACGTCGTACACTTCCGTTGGCCGCCGGTAAAACATACGGAGGACCTCCAGAGGCCCTATGTCTTTGTGTTTGCTGGGTAAGTTCACCTTGCTAATTATAGGTAGTTCAACTTGCAGTGGCGGCTCGTGGCATAGGGCTGCGGAGCTGCAGTACCCCCAGACCCTCATTGCCAGGTGTATGATGTCTTTAGAGACACAGCAGAATTGATACACTACTAACATATATATCATAATAAAAAGTCTTTATATGCTATTTTCAATACGTTACTAAGTGAATTTTCATTAAAAGCAGACCTAAATGTAAGTTACTTTCATATTTGTTGTACGATTCATGTCTGTGCTGCCGCCGCGCCACTTGTGAACACCAAGAGCTGCAGCCAGATTTTTAGTCTCGTCCCCAGTGCTTGTAGACGGTGTGCATACTTACCTGGCACAAGAGAACCGCGATCCTGAAAGCGGTTTTCTCAGGGAGAGGCCCACCATTGCACTCCGGCGGTGCTGACCCTTGCGATTAACCCAAATGTGGTTAACTCGAGTGCGAATTTTTTTGTTAGCGGGGGATTGCGTTCACGCATTCCACTTTTTGTTGAAAAAAAATAAGAAAAAAAAGACGGTGTGGTTAAATCGCGCTTTCTTTAATTACCCTATGACGATGGAAAATCCAGTGAAGTATTTGCAAAACATCAATTTATCCCAGCTGACATTAAATGAAAAAACTGAAATCAAGCGGTACCGACTATATTTTCTAGTAATACAGTAATTTTACCATCACCACCTCAGCCATCCCGTCTACTACCAACACTAGGCTACCACCCCCACCATCCCTTCTACCACCACCACTACTACCATGCCCTGAAATCCGTGAACATCAACTACAACTCATACCTGAGATAAGTAAAAATGTGTGTATCCTACTGTTGTGTAAAGCTTGCAGTCCCCCCATTTTATTTTATCACGAGCCGCCACTGGGTAGTTGTAATAGATCAACTATCTCTCCACTAATAAATGATCTTTGTGCACCACTGTCAAACATTGTTTTCACAATGGCTGAATTACCATTGTGGCTCACCTTCAATTCTGCCGTAGGGACAACGGATGAACTACTCATATTAGTTAGTGCCATTTTAACGACCGTAGGGTCTGTTATCACATCACCATTAGGACATAAGGCTATGTGATGTATGGATTTTCTACACTTCTTACAAGTACCCAGACTAATAGGACAGGCTAGTATTGCATGTTTACCACTAAGGCAGGTTAGGCAGTTTCCCAGATCCATTAACCTTTTGAGCCTAGTGGAACAATCTGGGTATGTATTACAAGTGGAGGGTGGATGTTCTTCCTCGCAGAAAGCACATTTTTTCTGACCTCACTGGTAATAACCCTATATTTAGGAATGGCACCTGTTCTTTGAGTAGGTCTTAGTGTTGGTTTACCGGCTGGTCTAGTTTGAAACTTATCTACCGGTTTTCTTTCCATCGTAACTTTAGTAGGAGCGGGATAACTACCCACCAATGAGAGATCTTTAAACTCTAAAGGTGGCTGATATCGCTGGATTACCTTTAGGTCTAGTTATCTCAATCTCCCTGTGGGGAGGTTCCTGCTCAATACCTTGCAAATGTTAGCACTCTTGTAATAATCCTTCCTCTATTTGCTTGACCGTGATACTTGCTATTGTACCTCTGATTTAAGCGGTCTCGCATCGTGGTTGGTAGTTTTCTCCATATCATGATACTGACTATCCAGTCTGACTCTGTCAAGGGTTTATGAGCTTCAATGGCTCTTAGTGTGAAATTTAAAGTAAAACCCTTCCAATTCTCTGTAATTGTGAGAAGGGCTCAGTAGATCCATGAACTTGCAGAAAAGATTCTTTATTATCTGATCTTTATCTTCATAATTATCTCTAAGAATCTTGAGTGCCACATTATAATTGGCATTTTCTACTGTTAATTCCTTTACCAGCAGATATGCAGAACCTCTCAACTGACCTAACAAACAGGTTAATTTATGCACCTCTGTTAAATCAGTCCTATCATCAATCAATTTGAATTTATCCCAGAAAGAATACCAATTTTCCTCTTCAAAATGGGGCAATGACAAATCTGGTAATTTAAGTTGCGGTAAAGAGGCTTTGGCTGTGGGTTTCTGATCACTCACTAAGTCCTCATATTTGAATACCGTTTCCATGTACTTTGTACATGCTTGATCACACTTGGTCTCATAATTAATTAATACTTGATCCCCAGCTTCTAATGATTGAAAGTAAGCCTCTTCATAATTTTCCAATTTAGTTTTTAGCATTAGCAAACCTGTATTTAAACTATTATAGTCAATAAGGATAGTCTCAGCTGCTTCCTCACATTATATATATTCGTGTAAGCTATCCTAATTTAGCCGCTAATGCTGTAGCCCCTTCCGCCATGATTTTAATTGATGATTAGATGAAATGAAAAAAAAAAAAAAAAAAGGTTGGATACAAGTTTACGAGTTAGGGTTCCCTAATTTAATTATTTTAATCTAAGGGTGGATGTGCAGTTGACTCGGCCTACCAAGGCGCGAAGCCATGCCTAAAACCATCCACCACTTTATTTAATACAACTAACCTCGAAAACATTGTTGTTGGCGGATGGTAGCTTACCAATGCGGCCAGTGTGCCGTGGCTGTCTGTGACACGGCGGGCGAGTACGGCGGCAAAGTCAAGGTTGTTTACCAAAGGGGCCAGGGGAAACAGGTGGCTATATATCGTTACCCCCCAGATAGAGAACTGTGAGGTCATGAAGCCACTAAAGTACTTCATTTAGACGTGCGTCTGTGTCAAATAAATCAGCACGACCGCCGGGTGCCCGAAAGAGCCTGATTCCACACCTTCTACCGCCAGTCGCTAAGGGCATAAACTGTGCCCCACAACGGCCACCTTGTACATTCCCAAAGATAATCTTCACTCGGGTCACCAAACTGTTGAAATTATAGTAATAATTGATGTGAACTCACCTTGCTATTAACCCAAGAACTACCTAGACTGCAATGATACCCTATTTAGACGCTAATTAAGGTATACTCAGCAGTGGTAGATGGGTTGATGATTTGAAGGCTTGATTATTATTTGAGGGAGTGGTGGTAGTCGCTGTAGGGCCGCTGATAATTGTGATAGGTGCACGTAATGGCGGCGATGGTGGTAGGCCGAGTTGGTAGTGCCAAGGTTAACTCTCCACAGTTCCTGGCGCGGCTGGTGTTGTGGTGTTTTTACCACTTCGTCCTTGGTTTAACCGATTGATCGGTTATGTTGGCTCAATCATAATAATATGATGAGCGTGACTACACCTTAAGTGTATAATCAAGAGTGTACTACACCTTAATCGTGTAGGTCTAATGCGTGAATGATGTCTTGACCGAAAACACTTATCAAGACGGCTGGAGCTATAACACGTGTATGTTCAAATAATGTTAACTCCTACACGTGGAAGTTCCAATATTTTTCTCACAATTCTTATATAATGTTAATCCTTTGATTAATCGTGGTACTAGTGAATACCACCAGAATTATATTACTATATTTAATGCATCTTAATTTATACCAAATTCTATAATAATATATACATAGGTGGAATTTTTACTCATCTCCCTTTTTGACAGAGGAGGCGTATCCCACCATACCATTCTCCCGATTAGAGAGCGGTTTTAGTGGATAATTTCCACAGTGGCAGCAATTAATGTGTTTGTGATGTGTGTGACAGGAGTGGATGAAACTGTGGAACACTAGATGCTGGAATGTGAAAGGTATGAGTATGCTAGAACAAAGATGTTGGAGGTAATGGTAGGAGAGGTCGGAGTGGAGGAATAGAGAAAAATGAGTGACAGGAGTGTGGATAGGCAGATGGAGTACCTGCTGGGGTTCTGTGCTGAGTGGAGGAGTGACAGTCGTGTGATTGAGAGTGTAAAAGAATTCTTGGAGAATTCTTGGAGAGCACGTATGAGAGAGAATGAGAGGCAGGGGGCCCCTCAGTGACGGGGGACCCCGTATGAATGTGATTCAGAAAGAGATTGGAGGGGAAAATGAAACCCTTAGCTCTGCTTCCACCCTTTTGCTTCTCTCCCAACAGATTACGTGTGTGGGAGAACGCCGGACCAAATGCTTCACCCACAGCATCCGCTGGGTGACTCCCAACTCAAGCTCAGAGCCGTGTTTTTGTCGTCCAAGCACCGTCTTGGTACGAAGACCGTTTTTTGTCTTGATTGGTTTCTGCGACAAAAACACAACAAGCTTGGAAGGAGCCGAAATAATAATCAACGCAAAACATTGCAAACAATATCACAAAGTAGTATAAAACACATTTCAGCAAGTGTTATCACTTTGAGGTGAATACTGAAGGTATATTATGAAGGTTAAAATAAACAATAACAACACGGAGCCGAAAGGGTAGCCAGTTGTCAAAAGCACCGAAAATATATCCAAGATGGGGCCTGTGTTTCAGGGGGGAGATGCTGAGAAGTGCCTTAGAGTTAAGGCGAAAAGAGCGCCTTACCCGTCGTCAGGCGCTTCTGTAACGGCCCGGCTCAGGCACCGGCTCAGGCCTATGTACAGTCGATATTTCAGGCGCTTTTGCCCTGCCTTACATCTCCAACGCCCAAGGCGTGGGCGTGGTCCGAGAATCCTACTAGCCAATCACGCTGCCTGTCTGAGCGCTGTTTAGGCAGCTTCGACCAATCACAAGGCTTGAACACTTTTCCACTGAGACAAGAATGTTTGTTCCTTCCTCCTTCACACCTGCACTAAGGCAAGGATGCAACGCTCTACCCGCCGAAAATCTATTTTGTCACAAGTTTGACGTTCATCGCAAGTTTTGACCACCTAGATATTTTTGCATTGGAACGTGCCACATACCATGACAATCGGAAAACTGTGCTGATGCCGAGACTGTGAGTAAACATTTAATGCAAGCAAAATTACAGGAATAAGAAAGAGTCGAATAAAAAAAGGTGCCCGCCAGCCCACCCGCCAGCTGCCGAGTAGTCCGCTTGTCTCGCACTGCTGCCTGCTGGGAGGAATATTACCCGAACCAAACCTAACCTAACCTCATAACGGGGGAGGGGGGGGGGGTTCCGCCCCCCTCGACCCCCCCCGGCGAGATTATGAACCAAACCGAACCTTAACTTAACCTCCTATAGGGTTGGGGGGCCTCTGAAAAGGAAGTGTGTGTCTGTAGTGTATGCGTATTAACCAACTTTATTATTTCTACAATATGTATATAAGTTTTGAAGGTTACGCGGAAGTGGATTTATATTGTACAATATACTGAGCAAAAAATAATATAGAAAACGTAAGTGGTAACGGTGGTAGCGACCGCGCAGTTCTCGTCCATAATAACCTTATTTTCCCCGAGTATTGGAAAAGTGTAGCAATACACATAACAGACAGCGGCTTCTCATTAGTTATAACACCATATCTCTTCATCTATCTGTTATATGCCGTTATTTCTTCTTCTACATCCATTTGTCATTACTAAGGCCTCTTCCATTTGTGCTCAAGTTCCAGGAACCAGTTTTTTCAGTTCAGGGTTGGGTTCAGTTCCTGGTTCTGGGTTCGCGTGTCACAAATGGAGCGCAAAAACCCCGTTTTTTCGTTTACAAACAAACTCAGCTGGCGAAGCAAGAGGAAGGTGCGTTTTCTCCTGTATTGTGTAGGGCTGTGCTCGCATTATACGATGATTCTGATGATAAACAAAAATAAATGATGTACCAGCAACATCCACTGCTGGCATCTTTGGCATAAATGACTTGTTACGGTACCGAATTCAGTATAATAGCGCCTATTCAGTGGGTGGGTACTGGTGGAGGAAAGCGTTCCCGCGAGAGATGAGAGAGAGAAAGGAGATATGAAAAGGAGAGAGAAAAGGAGAGAGAAAGAGAGACATAGAGAGAGAGGAAAGAAAGGAAGGAGAGATAAGATAAGATACTTTGATCCTATCTAGACACTTTGCAAGTACCAACTACAAGGTTATTGACTATACAAAGCGCCACCACACCAGGACGAATTTGGTGGACTCGAACCGCTGACCAAATGGCGCAGGGACTCTGCAACACCAGTCCGTGATTCTACCAACCGCGCCACCCTAGCGGGAAAGGAAGGAGAGAGATGAGAGAGATGAGAGAGATGAGAGAGAGAGAGAGAGAAAGGAGAGAGAAAAGGAGAGAGAGAAGGAAAAGTAAGGAGAGAGAGGGGAGAGAGAGAGAGAGGAGAGAGAGAGAGAGAAGAGAGAGAGAGAGAGAGAGAGAGAGAGAGAGAGAGAGAGAGAGAGAGAGAGAGAGAGAGAGAGAGAGAGAGAGAGAGAGAGAGAGAGAGAGAGAGAGAGAGAGAGAAAAAAAAATCAGAATCAGAATCAGAATTTTATTTCCATTGTTACAATGGCTATTCTTTTAACATAGTAATATGAGTCTTACAATATTTCTGAATAAGATAACAAGTGTTAAAGGTAGAACACTGAACATGGTCTATATACAAATAAAAATATTAGAATACATAAAAATTGTAAAACATTAAAATCCTAATGAAAACATAAATAAAAGTAAGACTTCCTAAAAGTTACAATATAAAAACATACAATAGAAGTTATAAAAAAGTGTTAGTTTAGATTAAAATACATTTCAGGTATGGACGTCAAAAATTAGAGTAAGAATTGTTTACATAAAAGGTGATTTTTCAAGTGACTTTTAAAAGTGTGCAAGGAGGTAGCATCTCTAACTTGGCTTGGCAGGCTGTTGCAGAAAGCAGGTCCAGCCACATGAAGGGACCTTGTTCCCAAACAAGTGTTACATTTTGGCACATGGAGTTGTTGCTGTTGTCTAGTGTTGACTGGTTGTTCGTACATATCTCTCACTTTGGGCAGTGAAAACAACCAGTCAGGTACTCTATTATTAACTATATTGTACACGGCTACTCCTAGCTCAAAGTGATATTTTTCATTTATTTTCAGCCATCCAAGGTCTTTTAAGTAGGGTCTGACATGGTCGTGCTTTGCAGCCCCTCCTAAAGCAACTTTTGCTGCAAAGTTTTGGAGCCTTTGCACACGTTGTATATGTGTGATGTTGGATGCTCCCCCAATCTTGATGCCATAATTCAGTATACTTAGGACCAGTGACTGTATTATTGAGATCCTGTTGGTCTGGGGCCAGATGCTGAGAGCGAGCTAGGGCGCCCTATCCACTAGGGCGCCTGTGGTAAGGCGAAACGCCCTCCTACCACTATGCTCAGTCTAGAATGCCACCTTAGTGGCACCGCTAAAGGCGCTGAAAACCAAGGCATGGTCAGACCCTGACTTAGTGAGCTGCTGTGGGCCTTTGACAGACATTCATCTTCTGTTTATAAGGCAAATACAGACTTGTTTCAGTTCCTACAACGTAACAATTGGTGTTTACGTAATAATAGTGTTGCGAGGTGTGTATGAATTGATCGTTAAAGACTAAATGCGGCACTATAGGGAGTTATATGCTGGCTATAAAAATGTTGTGTTGTGTGTTGGTTGGCGGGCGGGCGGCGGGGGAAGCGACTAGACAAGTGTCACCGAGGGTGCTCCGCCCGCACTAAAATGTTGTACTATTTATTACACGGTATTATCATACTACCAGATGATATTTAGGACAACTGAACATACCATCATCTTCACGAGACATTGGTGCATATCATGAATGTATAAAAATTATAGTAAACTATACCTATAATAAGATAATGAGAGCAAAATAAAATCGTGTATAAACATTTTTTTTCTTTCACCTTTTTTTATTCAACTCCTCCTTATTCCTTTGATTTTGCTTGCATTAAATTTTCACTCACAGTCTCGGAATCAGCACAGTTTTCCGCTTATCATGGTATATGGCAGTCCCAATGCAAAAAGGTTTAGGTGGTCAAAACCTGTGATGAATGTCATACATGTGACAAACAGTTTCCGGCCGGCCGCGGGGCGAGCGTTGCCTTATTGCAGATGTGAGGGAGGGAGGGACACAAATTCTTGTTTGGGTGGAGATGTGTTCAAGCCTTGTGATTGGTCGAAGCTGCCTAAGCAGCGTATACCGGGGGCCACTGGGCCCTCCCTATATGCAGTTGCAATAAGGTGGATAGAGACACTGGTGTTGTTTGGTTGGTATTATTCACAGTGTGACACGACATGTCTGTGCGTGCCAGGGTCCCCCGACACACTAACCGTTTCACACAGAGGCCGCGGGAACACTCTCTGTCTCCCCCGCCATTACAACTCAGTTACCAATTAGGGTTTAACATTTGCTTATAACATCCTTTATGATAAGTCTACACAACATGTGTTAATTACACTAACACATCGCTCGGCCACACCTCACTGTGTCCTCACAGTCATAATTCTTCTTGGCCCGAGGAACCAAGGTTTCATCATCAAAATACATATACACAGATATAAATGTAAACTTAAAACTAAAATACTAGCAAAAATAAACAACAAAACCCCACTTTTCAGAGTTATAGGTGACCCTTAACATTGGAAAACTCGTCGCTTAATAGTGTGGGAAAAAAGCACGAATTAATAGTGTCTGAAAAAAACCAAAATAACTCCGAAAAGGCTCTTGTACTCTCTAGCGAGCAAACAAAACAAGTGGAGTTGGGGCAAAGACAAAATAACTGTCGCAAGAGGTCTTGTCTTTGCGAGTGAACAGAAAAAGTGGAGTGTGGGGAAAAAGACTTAAAAAAACGCGAAAAGACATTTTGTATCTCGTCGAGTCAAACAGAAAAGTGGAGTGTGGGGCAAAACACTAAATAACTGTCGACACGAGATTTTTGACTCCATGCGAGCAAAACAAAAACAAGGGGGGTGTGGGCAAAGACAAAAAAACTGTCGACAAGAGCATCTTTACTCTATAGCGAGTCGAACAGAAAAAGGGAGTTGGGGCAAAGACATTAAAAAAAACTGTCGACAAGACATCTTTTTACTCTCGTACGGCGAACGAAAAAGTGGAGTGTCGGGCAAAACCTAAAAAACTGTCGACACGAGCATCTTTTATCCCATAGCGAGCGAACAGAACAAGTGGGGTGTCGGCAAAGAATAAAATACGTCGACAAGGCATCTTGCCTCTCATAGCGATTTTGACAGAAAAGGGGAGTGTCGGGAAAGGGACACTAAAAACTGTCGACAAGGCATCTTGTTCTCTAGGATCACAGAAAAAGGGGCCAATTTTTGGTCCCCCACGCAACAGCAGAACCAAACCTGCAGGGGAACAAATTTCTTTTCCCCCTGAAAAGCGTCAGGGCCCTATTGCGAAGGGGTTTGCGGGTCACTGTCAAAACCTAAACCAGTTTTAAGGCCCCCATTTTTTGAAGATATTAGCAGTAATACTAGTTCTCCTCCCCGGCGACGACTATATAAAAGCCACTCCTAAACGACATTTGCAAATAAAATTAGCATAAAACCCTCCTAATACACTGGGCCCACCCTACCCCGACAACCCCAATTACATTAAAAAAAACTTGAAGGGCTCATTCCTTTATTTTTGACTCAATTTTCAGGGAAACAATAACACCCAAGATAACTAGAGGGTTACCCCTTAAAAATTTAAAACACGTCGCTTTTAAAAAACAAATTTTTTCCGGGGGTACTGTGCAAAAAAAAATTAAATAGAGTGGAAAAAATTTCACTTTTCCTTTACCCTAATCACAAAATTTTCACTTTTACACACTACATTCTAAGAACCCCCGTTTTCGTTTTTTGCTAAAACCCGCCAAAATTATTGTTAAAACTGTATAATTACAATGCTACAAATGGGAAAAACTTCGTATCTTTCGATCTGGCAACTGAAACTCGCTCAAAGCCCGTGCGAGACTGGTAACTCTTTCCTCTTTCCCCCAATTTCCCCCACTCACAACTGTAGGAAGCCCCAAAACCCCCGGTGTGGAAACCAAAATATGGTCCAAAAAATGTGACGTATTTTTAGCCCTCACTCACAATAAGCCCGGTGACGTCACTGAAGCAACAAACAAGAGAGGTTGCTCTGACGTCACCCCCTTTTTCGCTCACCGCACCCAATCTCCCCTCGATCAATAGGATAACAAAAGGAAAAGGGTAAAATTTTTTACTAATCACTTCTAACCCACTTTTTATACAATTGATACAGACTCACATTAGCACGGTACTTAGCTGTCATTGAATACACTTAGGCTGGAAATTTCCCGGGGAGAAGATGCTGATGAAGGGAAATCCAAAGAATTCCCGCTTTCGCACCCCCACTTTAATGGTAGAAAAAATCCCTGGAGAGGTTTAGCAGCAAGCGTAGTAAAACCCCTGAAGACGTGCAGATATGAAGCGTTAAGACAGTAGGGGGTAATAATCCTCTGAAGTCGGCAAAGATTGACTGAAACATCAAGGGCCCCACACACGCTTCCCGCCATTTCTCCTTCCTTCTGGCGTGACAAAGTCCTTTACCGTCCCCCAAAAAACAGTTAACGGGCAGAAGACACGTAGGCCCCACTGCTCACTGTCATAAACCCCAAACCCTCCCCTTTGGCACTTGGGAAACCTTTCAAAAGCGTGGAAGAATTAGTGGGCCCGGGGTTTTGCGCTCTCCGGGCTGCCCGCAACCGGCTTTTTTTTCTCGTTTTATTTTATTTCCCCTTCGGAAGACGTAGGCTTGTTTTTCGCTGCCACCAGTTAACCGGGGGCCCCTGGGCCCCCCTTTTACAGTTGCAAAAAGGTATAGGGGCGGTGTTGGGGTTGGTATTTTTCCCGTGTGACACGACACGTCTGTGCGTGCCAGGGTCCCCCGATACACTAACCGTTCACACAGAGACCGCGGGAACACTCTCTGTCTCCCCGCCATTACAACTCAGTTACCAATTATGGTTTACCATTTGCTTATAACATCCTTATGATAAGTCTACACAGCATGTGTTAATTACACTAACACAAGCGCTCAGACAGGCAGCGTGATTGGCTAGTAGTATTCTCGGACCACGCCCACCCCTTGGGCTTTGGAGGTGTATGGTAGGGCAAAAGCGCCTGAAATATCGACTGTACATGGGCTTGAGCCGGTGCCTTAGCCGGGCCGTTACAAAAGCGCCTGAAGACCGGTAAAGCGCTCTTTTCGCCTTACCTCTATGGCACTTCTCAGCATCTCCCCCCTGGTTAAATAGTCTCGGAGTCTATTTATGTGGACAATGGTTCCATAGGTTTTCCTGTACAATGCGTTGATGTGTTCATTAAACTGCCTATGGTTGTCAAAGTGTATGCCCAAGTTCTTTAATGATCTACTAGGGGTAATGAGATTCCCATCAACATGCATGCAAATGTCAGGGGGAATCTGTGACAAAAGTCCTCGTGTTCCTATAAACATACATTGAGTCTTTTTGGCGTTTAACATTAGGCCATTCCTGTGAAAATACTGTTGTGCTTTCTTTAGTGATTCTTCGCTCCTAAGCATTAAGTCTTGTATATTGTTGACACTGCCTGTGTGAGTTAACTGGGTGTCATCAGCATATTATATAATTTTACATTCAGAAAAGAAGGAGGGGAGATCATTTGCATAAATTATAAATAAAATAGGACCTAGTACAGACCCTTGGGGAACGCCATGGGATATTCCTGTCTTCTCGGATATGCATTTTTCTATAAGTACGGATTGTGTCCTGCCGCTGAGATAGCTTTGAAACCAGACGGAGTCGATGTTTAACCTGAACAATATATTTATAAATATATCATGGCTGACGCTCTCGAATGCCTTGGATAAGTCACAGAGGGTAATGAGGGAGACCTTTTTTGTATCAATATTTGTATATAACTTGTTAGAAAGTTTTAAAAGAGCTGAATCCGTAGACAAACCGATCCTAAAGCCATGCTGAGTTTTACTAAGGAGGCGATTGGTCTCTAAGTACTGGGTGAGCTGAGATGCGATTACTTTTTCTAGTACCTTGGAAATAATTGGTAAGAGAGAAAAAGGGCGGTAGTTGTTAGGTTCATTTATGTTACCAGCCTTGAAGATAGGAACAACAATAGAGTGCTTCCATGCTGTGGGAAAGACACCTGTTACAATAGAAGTATTTACAATGCAAGTTAGCTATGTTAATATGATAGGGAGGGAGTCTTTCAAGAAACACAGTGGGATGCCATCAGATCCATGGGAGTGAGTGTTCTTCATATGCTTAATAACTAGAGTTACTGTATCCCAATTTGTAGGCACAGGTCTAAACATAGCATCAAAATTATTAGTATAAGTTTCGGTGTTTACTGGCTGTAGTACTGTATCAGAAATACTCAGATTCTGCTGAGATTTCTCAAAGGTGACCTTTTCCACTTCAGAAAAATATTTATTATAACATTCAGCTTTGCGCTTGATATCCTCTGCGTCACCGTTATTGTTTGCTGATGGCTTAACATTCTTGTTTTTGGCGTTAGGAATCAACTTCCCTATAGTCCTCCACGTGGCTTTACTGTTTCCTCTACTTTCCTCTAATCTTTTATTATAATATTCTGATCTAGCTCGCCGAAACAATCCTCTGACTTGCCTTTTTAGGTTTTCATAATTAGTCTGCAAATTAACATTATTTCTGTCTTTTTTAAGATCTTTCTGTGCACAGTCTCTTTGCTGCATTATAGCTTTAAGGTCTTCAGTGATCCACGGGGCAAAAGGCCTTCGTACTTCTTTTGTTACCAAGGGTGCGCATGAATCCAAACATTTGTGGAAAATTTATTAAATAAATATACTTGCGTATCCACATTATCAGTTGCAAAACATGTATTCAAAGTATGAACTTCTCCTCCTAGTAGATTACACAATGTTTCAGGAGAATAGTGTCTTAGTTGTCAAAAAGTTTTAATAGTAGATTGTTGTCGCTTTGGCTTTCGAATGTCCAGTGTGACGGTAACAAGATCATGATCAGCCACAGGACAAGGAATTACATCGTGATGAAGAGCTAAATCAGGCTTATTTGTCACAATAATGTCCAATAATGTCGTGGAGTGGGAAGTAATTCGTATAGGTTTATCAATTAATTGGGTCAATTTAGTATTGGTGATAATTATTTCCATCTTGTTATTCTTCAATAAAATATTACAATTAAAATCTCCAAGCACATAAAATGGTTTGTTACGCAAGCGTATAAAATTAAAAACATCCGTTACATAATCAAACGTGTGTAAGCTAGAATGTGGATGACGGTACAGGCATCCTATGATAACAGAAGGTAGTTTACGGCATTGTACCGTGACCCATATGTCCTCCACTCCTTCTGGTCTTTCAACATTTATATCAATTGGGGTAACGGTAAAAATCTCCTTGACGTAGATACAAACACCACCTCCTCTACCTTTGTCACATCTATACACATTGTAATTAGGTATGGTAATATGCGCATCTAAAACCTCAGGAGTAAGTTCATTGACTAGAAGACATATTTCATCCTTATTGGCTACAAGACTCTGTGCGTTAATGTGATCTATGATTAAGTTATCCCTTTTGTCGACATTGACTATACCGGCTATACCTTCCTCGCCAAACTCCTATGGACTGAAGTCTCGACACAACCTTTGCTTGTGTCCAAATCTATGACAGATTCAACATTTCAATCTATCTAGTCAAACCTACACTTATCCTGGCGATGGTTAAATTCTCCACAATTATAACATCCATGTTTTGTCCCGGTATGGTGGGATGAGCATAGCGTGGGGTGGGTATTGGTGTTGATGGTGTGGCGGTAGTCAGGTCCTGGCCCTGAGAGAGAGAGAGAGAGAGAGAGAGAGAGAGAGAGAGAGAGAGAGAGAGAGAGAGAGAGAGAGAGAGAGAGAGAGAGAGAGAGAGAGACGAGAGAGAGAGAGGAGAGAGAGAGAGAGAGAGAGAGAGATTGATTGATTGATTGATAATTTTATTGGCCTTAATATTATACAAGTTATTATACATGTAGAGAAAATGTCAAAGCCTTTGTCCATTGAGTCGTAACTCTTTTATGGACTTTATGCTAAAATAAGAGGTCAGCAGATGTAGCGTGTAGGACGGCCTAATGCTAATTTACATATGAAAAACTAAATTAAATAAAAAAAAATATATTCCCTACTGAATATACTACTTAATTTTATCAATTAAATTAAATAAATTTAATAAGTATATTAAAGAATATACACAAACAATCATTCATACCATAACAGTACACATACATAATAGTACTGATAAAGAGATCAATGATAATTATCACATTAATTATACAAATCACAATTATAATAATAATAAATTATTTTAATAGTTACTTTTCAACTTTTCTTTTATTTGCAGTTTAAATGGATTTAATTCTTTATTCCTTACATCATCTGGAAGTTTGTTCCACAGTTTAGTTCCCCGAGTGAGAACACTTTGTTGAGCATGGGAAGTTCTACACAATGGAAGTTTGAGATTATTGGTTCGTCTGGTTTTATGCTATGCGTTGTGGTCTGAAAACCACTGTCAATTTTGTATGTATTCAACGCCCTATAAACAAAAGTTATAGTCTGATAGTCTATAATATCATGTAATTTTAGAAGTTTCAACTCACGAAAGATTGGGCTTGTGTGGTCATACCGATTACTAGAGGACATTATGCGAACTAATTTTTTCTGATTTACAAATAGTTGATCAATATATGTTTTATATGCCCCACCCCAGATAGCTGAACAGTACAATAAATATGGATATGCTAATGATAAATAAATATGTCTTAAACCTTCAATATTACAATGGTTTCGTATTCTATATATTACACCTATTATTTTTGAAATATTATTCATTACATTCTCTATGTGTGTTTTCCATCTTAGCTTGCTATCAATAACAACTCCAAGGAATTTAGCTTCTTGTACCTCTTTAATAATGAGATTATCAATTTTGATATTGTTGCATTGTGTGTGTGTCATGTGTGAATGTGACAGCATACAGTGAGTTTTATTGATATTTAATGTTAGCTTGTTACATTTTAACCAATCAGCAACATGTACCAATTCAGTGTTCATTGTATTTCTTATATCATTTAAATCCCTTCCCTGTAGAAAAATGGTAGTGTCATCAGCAAAAAGTAAAATTTAAGATTTTTGGTACATAGAGTTATGTCATTGATGTAAATTAAAAATAATAATGGTCCTAGGACAGATCCTTGTGGCACACCACAAGTAATACTTTTGTACGACGATGCACTACTATTAAAGACTGTATACTGGTTCCTGCCGCTGAGATAACTTTCAAACCATCTGAAGACTGGTCCACGAATACCGTAAATCATTAGTTTTTCTTTAATAAAATGGAGTGATTAATAGTATCAAAAGCTTTAGATAAATCACAAAAAATAGTTAATTGATACATTTTACTATCTATTGCATTATATATGTTTTGGCAAAGGTGGTGTACTGCGAGTTCTATCGAATATTTAGGTCGAAAACCCATATTGATTATCTGTTAAAAGTAAGTTTTCTGTTAAATAATTCATTAATCTATTTGCAATAATCTTTTCAAAGACTTTACTTATGGCGGGAAGAACTGAAATAGGTCTGTAATTTGAAAAAATTGAACTATCACCTTTTTTATAAACTGGAACTACTCTTGCAGTCTTCAGAATGTCTGGAAAGCATCCTTCTGTAAATGATTTGTTTATTATATATTCTAGAAATGGAGATATTTCTTCTTTGCAGGCTTTGATTACTTTCATGTTCACATCATCATGACCTGGGGCTGTAACCTTAAGATTAGAAATTACACTATTGATTTCATGGCGGTGTTGTAGGCCGAAAATAAAATGAAAACAAGGTAGGTTGGGGTAAAAAAAACTATCAAACAATATAGGAGTTTCCTCTAAACACCGTGCTAATTGTTAGCAACGTTGCAGAAATATTCATTAAATTCATTAGCTATTAGAAAGCTATCCGAAATAGATTTTCCTTGTGACAGAAATGAAGTCTGACTAATTTTGCAATTTTTCCCTATTAAATCATTTATAATTTTCCATATTTTTTTTGCATTCCCTGATCCTTCTCTCAATGATGATTTATAATAGTTTTCTTTCGCTGTTCTTATCACAGATGTTAACATATTTCGATATTTCTTAAATGTAGACTCGTATGTTAAGGGCCACCTTGCATAAAGTTTCTGAAGCCTATTTCTTTGTCTAATAGAGTTTTTGATTGCTGCAGTAATGTATGGTTTATTGGAATTTTTATCTTTGATCCTATATTCTTTGATTGGAAATTTTTTATCATACAGTATTAAGAAATTTTTCATATAAATATCAAAATCTACATTGACATCTTGACCTATAATATCAGATTCCCACCTATAATTTGACAATTCTAATTGAAATTTATTGACTGAATCGTTACTATAAGTTCTCTTTTTAATTGTTGTTTGACAGTCTTGAGTATTAAGGTTAGGAGTGGCAAATGAGCTAAATACTGGAAAATGATCGCTTATTAAGAGAGAGAGAGAGAGAGAGAGAGAGAGAGAGAGAGAGAGAGAGAGAGAGAGAGAGAGAGAGAGAGAGAGAGAAGAGAGAGAGAGAGAGAGAGAGAGAGAGAGAGAGAAGAGAGAGAAAGAGAGGAGAGAGAGAGAGAGAGAGAGAGAGAGAGAGAGAGAGAGAGAGAGAGAGAGAGAGAGGAGGAGAGAGAGAGAAGAGAGAGAGAGAGAGGAGAGAGAGGAAGAGAGAGAGAGAGAGAGAGAAGAGAGAGAGAGAAGAGGAGAAAAGAGAGAGAGGAGAGAGAAGAGAGAGAGAGAGAGAGAGAGCGAGAGGAGGAGAAAGAGAGAGAGAGGAGAGAGAGAGAGAGAGAGAGAGAGAGAGAGAGAGAGAGAGAGAGAGAGAGAGAGAGAGGGAGAGAGAGAGAGAGAGAGAGAGGAAGGAGGACTAGAGGAGAAAGAGGAAAGGAGAGAGAAAGAAGCTAGAGAGAGAGGAGAGAGAGAGAGAGAGAAGAGAGAGAGAGAGAAGAGGAGAAGAAGAAGAGAGAGAGAGGAGATGGACTACTCGCCCGGCGTGCTAACCAATTTATTGGTGCTAACACTGCACCTCGCCTGCTTAAGACACAAACAAAAAAACAGTAAGTGGTAACTCAGCTGTGATGTGAATTAAGGGATCATATCAAGATTAAGATCGCGGGACCGCTTTCCTCCACCAGTGCCCCTTGTAGGCCTGTCTGACATCCTCTCCGACTCGTGCATGCGGAGAACCCTTCACGATCAGATGAAAAAGGGCCCAAGGCGGCCATTGTTTGTTATGAACTGAAAACTCTACTGTCTACCCACCTCCGAATGTGGGTAGAGAAAGTTCAAGGGTTTTGCTGTGTCACTACGCGCGTCGCCTCGGACCCAGGTTTTCGTGCGCAAATGGAATGCCTGAATTCTTGGGTTCCTGAACTGATTCCTGAAATGTCGCAAATGGAAGAGGCCTCTACTTTGTCACATTATGTTGTTTTTCATGTCAAGTGAGCCTTTCTGAACCTCAGCCATTCGTCATATTCTGCTCCAATGTCCTTTCTTTTCTCTTGTTTCCACGAGATAATTTTCTACAAAACAGCCTGAGAGGTGTCTTCGCAACGCTTGCTTGCTATTCTTGATGGTCATTATGATAGGCATGGTTTCCCCGCTTCTGTACGGCATCACAACAAAGCCACGCGGCGCCGAAACTCCCGTTTTCTAATGTTTGTTCTCTAGTCCCGTCTTCGTATCAAGACCGCGCTCAAAAACAGTAAATCTTCGACTGGTCTTCGTAATCCAAGACGGTGCTTGGACGACAAAAACACGGCTGGCAGGTAGAAGAGGTGAATAGGTCACAAGCAGCGTTGCCAGTCGTACAATAATTATCGTACAAATACGGAAATCTGACCGTTTGTACGATACTACGATGTACAATAATGCCTGTACGATAATTATAAATAATAGGTGTCTTGCACTGACATCACGATCTAGCGTCTTCAAGCCAAATGCCGCCGTCTTCAAGCCAAATGCCGCCCGTCGGAGCGAGCTGGAGGACCAACAAACTCCACTTGCCGCCAGTGTTTGCCAGCTTATGGTAATTTTCCCCTACTAAATATATGTTTATCAGTATAAAATATATACTGTTATCTTCGGAAATATTTGTTCTATAATATTATCAAATAAAAAACCGTAAAACACACTAAATAACTGCCATTATGAGACTTTCAAGAAATATGCATGAACTTAATATTCTATTAAACTCTTCGTCATATAATATTTTGCTCGCAAACGTTTTACATGGTGAATATGAATAGAAGCGGAATTGCATTAGCTTGCCATTGATATATTTCGTTACCTGATAAATGAATTAGTAGCATGCATAAATTAGCGTTAACTAAATAAATAACACCATCGATCGGGAAAAATTATCCGATTTCATGATGTTATTTATTTAGTTAACGCTCATTTATGCATGTTGCTAACTCATTTATCAGAAAACGAAATATATCAATGGCAAGCTAATGAAATTCCGCTTCTATTCATATTCTCCATGTAAAAAGTTTTTTCAGCAAAATATTAAATGACGAAGAGTTTAATAGAATATTAAGTTCATGCATATTTCTTGAAAGTCTCATAAAGGCAGTTATTTAGTGTGTTTTACGGTTTTTTATTTGATAATATTATAAAACACACATTTCCGAAGATAACAGTATATCTTTTATACTGATACACATATATTTAGTAGGGGAAAATAACAATTAAGCTGAAAAACACGGGAGGCAAGTGTAGTTTGTTGGTCCTCCAGCTCGCATTTCCCGCGGTTTTCGCCTGCACAGCGAGGGCTGTGACGTCACGTGCAGGACACCTATACGATAATCCCGGAATTTGTACAATAATTCAATGGAGATGTAAAATAATTTGATTATTATATTTAAACATTTTCTCTCTCAGCTGCTGAGCATGTAATGTGTGGGTGACGGAAATGCTGATCTGAGTGTCAGTCTTTAGCCAGCGCCCTTTGGATACAGAGTGAGTGCAAAAGATACCAGTCCAAACAAACCTGGGCTGCGTTCAGTGAACGGACTGATTAACATTGAGCAAACGAATCGTAATCGCTTTGTTTCGTAGCAAAGCAAGGTGCCCAAATAGACTTGATAGAGGTTTATTCTGGCTGAAGCGGCTATCACACGAGGCGTTTTGTAGGACTGTTTCGTCGAACCAAACAGGCATTAGGCTTGACGTGTTTGACAACACATCTAGCAGACGGTTGGGCCAACCGCTTCACCCAACCATAAAGGCCGTGTCACACGGACACTTTTCCGGCATCTTTTGGTATTTTGCTACCAAAAGATGCCCGGAGTGGTGGCAAAAAATGTGCGTTCGTCACGCAGCGCGTTTCGGCTACGAGCAATCTACTGGCATCATCCAGAACCTGCAAACAAAACTAACATTATGCATCGTGCAAGAAGACTTCAATCGTATTCAATTCAATCGTATTCTTTAATTCAAGACTTATGAATCGTGCAAGAAGATGCTTGTAGCCGAAACGCCATGTGACGAACGCGCATTTCTTTGCCACTACTACGGGCATCTTTTGGTAGCAAAATACCAAAAGGTGCCGGAAAAAGTGTCCGTGTGACACGGCCTTTATGGTTGGGTGAAGCGGTTGGCCCAACCGTCTGCTAGATGTGTTGTCAAACAGTTCAAGCCAAATGCCTGTTTGGTATGAAGATGAAGAGATGACAGTATGAGGCGCGCAGATTTGTTGTTAATGTTTTAAGTTTAGGGGCATATATATACGTAGCTACTGGTGATGGAAATAGAGGAGGTGATTGTTAGAAGAGAACTGCAGCGACAGGTGAAGACGCGTTCATGTGGAATAAACTTGTTTTAGTGGACGAAAACTGCGCGGTCGCTACCGCCGGTTAAGGTTAAGTTAAGTTTCGGTTATGTTAATATTCCCGTCAGGGGGTCGAAGGGGACGGGTTCCTAGCTAGCTATTGCTGTAGTCTGTCTCAATTAAATTTTGATCAGTCTATTTGATCTTGTTTCAGTGCCATTCAAAATCTGTCATAAAAAGATTATTCCTTATATTATTCAGCGTTTTTAGGTACAATAATACAGATGCAAGTACGATAATTTTGACTGGTTTAGTACGATATTTTGGGCAAATTGACCTGGCAACGCTGGTCAACGCTGGCAAAAGATATTTTTAAGAAGTAAGACAGGAGAAGAGATAAGAAAATTTAAAGAAGACAAAAAGAATAAAGAGACAAGTAAGTGTATAAAAATTAAATGTTTAAATATACAAATGTGAAGATATCTGAGGTAGAAAATCTTATAGATAAGAACACAATACTGTGGCTTACTGAGACTCAGCTAAAGGTAGATAAAATAAGAATTTCAGATCATTTAAGGTACTTTAGTAGTATGAGAGATGAAAAGGAGAAAAAAGGAGGAGGTCTAATGATTCTGACTAGAAAAGAGGATGACATAGAAATTATAAGAAGTGAAAGCAAAAATAAAGATATACTACACGCAATATGTACAGTGAAAGGGTATAGTTTCCATTTGTTTATAGTATATTTTCCGAGTAATAATAAAGAAGAAGATAAAAAGAAGAGATTGAGTATGAAACGGGAGATGGAGAAACTAATGAAGGAAAAGGAAGACGAACGATTTATGGTTATTGGAGACTTTAATAGTCATGTGGGATTCTTGGGATCACAGAAGTTAGATGAAGGAGGAAATATGGTGATCAACTGGATGGAAGAGTTTGGACTAATACTACTTAACAATGATATAAAGTGTAGAGGAACATATACCTGGGAAAGTGGAGGAAAAATGAGCGTAATAGATTATGCAATGGTGAACGAAAAGCTATATGAGAAATATGTTGATATGGAAATAGATGAAGAAAAAGAAAGAACTGATATATCCGATCATAACATGTTACAAGTACAACTGATCGGAGAAGATGAGAAAGGAAGGCTGGGAGAGGAGAGAAGAGTGGAATACTATAAGAAAGATGAAGAATCCTTATCGATATTTGTAAGGGAAATAGAAATAAGATTCTTAGAAGAACAGAACATGAATATAGAAAAGTTAGAAGCAACTATGAAAGACATTGCTGAGAAAAATTTGAAAGGAGTGTATACGAGAAAGGAGAGACTAAATAAGGAAGATAAGGAGCCACCATGGATTACAGAAGTAATAAAGAGGGAAATCAAGAACAGGAAGGCACTAAACAGACAGAGGAGGAACACTACTGAGGCAAACAGCAAGGAGATGTTATGGGAGAGGTATCAAGAAAAAAAGAAACAAGTACAAAAGTTGATAAAGAATGAAATGTTCAAACATGGAGAGGACAACCCGGGAAATTAGAGAGAACAGGAATCCAGGGAGTAAACTCTGGGAGAACATAAACAAATTAAAGGGAAAGGAAATAAACAAGACAGAAGATATAGAGGTATACAGGGAAGACAAAAGACTACCACCACAGGAGGTGGAAGAGGAAATAATTCGATACTGGGAGAGTATATATAAACGAAATGATAACAAATTACAGATGATCTGGAATGGAGAAGAAAGGGAAAGGTATAAAAGACTAATGGAGGAAGAGGAAGATGACGTACAGAACATACTGAGAGAACACATGGATATGGCATACACAGTAAAAAGCAAATGTAAAAAAATGAAATTAACGGAAATATGCGAAGAGGATATAGTTAAGCATATAAAAAGCATAAAAAATGGTATAGCAGCAGGACCTGACAAGATCAAACCAGAGATAGTAAAAGCATTGAGTAACAGCAAGATTTGTAGACACAACTTAAAGAAATGTTTTAATAAAATACTAAATAGTGGGAAAATACCAGAAAGTTGGAAAGAATCAAATACAGTATTGATCCCAAAGAAGAGTAAACCAATAGTGAACGATTTAAGACCCATATCTCTGACAAACCAAATGTATAAGCTGTTTATGAAAATTTTTAAAGAAAAACTGAAAGAACACATAAAGCTTAATGGAGAGGACAAAGAAGAGCAAGCAGGATTTACAAAGGGAAGGAGACTGGAGGGCAACCTATATTTACTACAACACTGCATCAACAACGCATACAAAAAAAAAAAAAAAAATATTTGTGGCAGCGATTGACTTCAGAAAGGCCTATGATTCAGTGAAAAGAGAGAAGCTAATCGCTACATTAATGAAATTTAAAATTGACAGCAGGATAATAGAATGTGTGAAAAATATATATGAAAAAGATAAAAGAAAATTCAAGATAAGGAAGGATAAAGAAATAGAGATATAAATAAGTAGTGGCATTAGACAAGGCTGTACAGGGTCAACCACACTTTTCAAAATGCTAACCTACATGATCATAGACAAATTGGAAGAAAATGGATTAGGATACAGAGATGAAAGAATAAAACTAAATACCCAATTTTTTGCTGATGATGGACTACAACTATCAGAGTCGTTGGAAGAAGCCAGAAGAAACCTGACAGCACTGAGGCAAATTAGTGAAGAATGTGGCCTGGAGATAAATAAGGAGAAAAGTAATTTCATACTGTTTAACGTTAAATAAGAAATAACAGAAATAGAAGGCGTGCAGGTAGTGGACCAAATAAAGTACCTACGAGTAGAAATAAACAACAGCAAGAACTGTTTCAAGAACAGTTCTTTACAATAAGAAAAACTGCATTAACAAGGCAAGAAAATTAGCAAACATGACGTATAGCATAATATTGAATAGTTGCAATAGACTACTGGTTGGAAAAACCTATAGGAAGTCAGTAGCATTACCATCTATATTACATGGAGCAGGAGTAATAAATTACAACAAAGAGGAGATGGAAAAATTACAAAGAATAGAAAACACAGTGCACAGGACAATTCTGGGAGCAAGAGGCTATGCAACACTGGCAGGCATGAGAGGGGAAATAGGAGCATCTCTGGTCAAGACAAGAATCATGAAGGCAAGGTTGGGATATGTCAATGGAGTAATGAAGGAAGAAAGAAATGAATTGATAAGAAGAGTAATGGAGGAAACAAAAGATGATCAAAAAGATAAATGTATGAAAAATTGCAAGTCATATATGATGGAAATTGGAAGTAGTCTTGAGGAATTGGGAAGAATGAAAAGAGAGAAATTGAATAAGAAGATAGAGGCATGGGATACAAAGCAGTGGAAGGAAGAAATGGAGAAAAAATCAAGCCTGGTTATATAGAGAGAATATAAGAAACAAATGGGAGGAATGGAAAAAATGTATGATAATAGGCCAGAGTCAACATTACTCTTTAAACTCACAACTAACAGCCTTGAACTGCAGGACAGAAGGAGACACACAGATGGCAACACAAAGTGCCCAGTGTGTGGGGCACAGAATGAAGACCTAGAACACTTTTTACGACAATGCCCGGGCTACAATATGGAAAGAAGTAAATTACGGAAATTACAGCAGCCGTATAATGAAAATATAAATGAAATAATAGGAAACATATTATTAAACTTTGAAAACCCACAAGAAATAGAATTAACCAGAGATGTCTGTTCAACTTTTGGAGGAAGAGAGGAAATAGATTAAAAGAACTGCACACCCAGCAGTAACACCACAAGCAACAAAAGAAATAAAGTTGCAGAAAACCAACGCAGGGGTGCCGTTGACAAGGCATTATACCCCAAACACCATCGGATCGGATCGGATGGTCACAAGAAGAAGAAGAAGAGGCGGACAACAACAACACGGGCCTGGCAAAGCATCTGCATTCTGCAGCCTTGTTTTAGCGTGAAAATACGTCAAAATATACAACGAATTGGTAGACGAGGTGAGTGAGAGGTGCAGGAGAATGTGCAGCGTGTGTGGGGAGGGTGTGATGAAGGGGGTGAGAGGTGGAAATAGCCAGCTCTCCTGTGTGTGTGTGTGTGTGTGGATTTCAAGTCGCTCCGGCCCCTAGTTTTTCCGGCCCTCCGTCACTCCGGCCCCCCACCCTGGTCACTCCGGCCTACCATCCTGGTCACTCCGGCCTACCCCCCTGGTCACTCCGGCCGCCAATAAAATATGAAGCTATGTTGGTGGAAAGTGACATCATCATCACCATCACTATACCAGCACTATGTCATCATCACTATAACAGCACTATGTCATCATCACTATACCATCACCTATTATTGTTACTGTCACTGTTACTGGAGAACCTTGTTACTTGGAGTTACTCATGGAATCTTATCACTACTCATGTCGTGAGTGGTCGTTGTTTAACCTTTGAGCTTCGAGACAAACAGGGTTCAAACATTTCATCAAAAACATCCCAGGTATATAGAATCCTGTGATAGGAGCATACCACTATTTATCCCTGTGTTATTACAGGTTCAATCTGTACTTATTGTACGTAAATAAATCCAAGATCGAATCCAGTGGTTATAATATTTTTCTCGTATATTTGTTTGATTTATTTGTATGAAATGAAGTAGAAGCATACATATTTTTCTTAAATATCTAGATTCACTTCAAAAATGTACACACTGCATGGGCTCGAACACGCAGACACGTACACTCAGCTCTGGGAGGCCGCAGTGACTTGGGTTGAACCTTTGAGAGGCTGGAGTGACTAGGGTCGGAGAAACTAGGGGCCGGAGCAGACATGGGCATGATTATAAAAAATGATTATGATTTGATTTTGATTATCACCCGGAACAATTTTGTATTATGATTAGATTATGATTACTCGTTTTTTCCTTTTTATGATTATGATTTGATAATGATTATTTCGCTCTACGCATTTTTTATTATGATTAGATTTTTTCTATTATTGCTTGATTATGATTATAATCACATTATATTGTGATTATTTGTACACAGTAATGATTATTATTATTAAGGTAATTTTTTTGTTCAGTTGTACATTAGTCAACAGTGTATTTTATTGCAATTGACACTAGCTTAAAGGAAACCGCATCTAATTGGTCTCACATATCAGCCGCCATGTCGCTTTCTCATGGAGCAAGCGACGGGTGAACGTTTTCTGCGGGGGTACAGCAAGAAAAAAGTGACCGCTTGCAAGCGAAATTTATCTTGCTCCCCCGCAGAAAACGTCTTTAGTTAGTGTCATGCCTTGCAAACATGCTTGGACCTGGAACATATATATATGAAATTGGCTAGTTTATTTAGGAGAAATATAATTGCTACATGGAAAATACAATGAAATAATCACAATAATCACATTTTAATCATTGATTATTTTATTGTGAAGAAAAATATGGTTATTATTTTATTATGATTAAAGCTGCAGCTTCATATTTGATTATGATATGATTACCGTACACTGGTTAACAGTAAATTTATTGTCTAAGTTTGTTTAGCTGATTTAGGACAATTTTTATGTAGTGTCGACCGGGGTAACCCAGTCCTTCCAACGGACTATTCGGACCGACATCTTTGCTTTGGTGTTTGTTTCTTTATAAATAAGAGTAACAGTTTTTAATATCCCATGTAGTAAAACAACCATTTTAACATTTATAGTATTAATATGAATATAAATATGGATGTGTAACTGAACCCAGGAGCCAAAATAGAAAATGAGTAAAATGACAGGAAAAAAAAGTTGCGGCAAAGTTTGTTTACAAAATCAGCTGATTTGGCGAACTTTCATGGTATTCAAATACGAGACGGAGTACATTCTTGTAAATTAGCGTATATAGAGTGCTTTTCCTTTACTTTAACATGAACATATAAAAAATGCTCTATCTTGTCTCATTTTCGTATGATCAATGCTCAGTTTGGGTCCGTATTTACCCTGGTGACAAAAACACTTGCGGGGTAAATTGGACCCAGTATAACGTACCCCCCACGGAATATCACGGTGAGGATTAACTGCTTATTTGCACTTGTTTCTTTCGTTTCAGGTTGTTGAATGCTAATATGGAATTAGTTTAAGGGTGCTGGTAAATTATAATAAATTAAGGGTAAATTTTAACTCAAGGACCAGAATTCTCTACACAATTGGGAGTATGATTTATGTTTACCTTAATGGATGCGGTAAAGGTAAAGGTGCAGTTTCAACCAATACTTCCTATAAACCAATACTCTTCCGACATAACTGGGGGACTATGCCCACCCATACTTCACTGCTAGTTAACTAACCTAACATGGGTATTAGGGTGTCCCAAGAAACCGACGTGTATCGGACACACTCCGGCATATGTTGCCCTTGTTCCCTGTCGTGACAAGTTCAATCAGGAAAACTTTCAGCTTCCTCTTTCGTCTTTTACTGGTCGCGCATTTCGTTCAGTTTTCTGCTCGGCGTCAAAGAGTGAGGTAGTTGTCGCGTGTGGTGTCCTTTTGTGTCGGTTTGTTTCTCACTACATCTATATTACAACTATCTTAGTGTGTGAACTTAGTCGTTTTAAGTGTGTGCCTGCCGTATCCCTTGTATTTCCATCACTATAAATAATGTAGCTAATGCCCATGTATGTATTTATCGATGTAAAAAAAAAAAAATGTATTCTGGTCTCTTTTGTGTTCCCAGGTTTAACGTGATGGCGTGTGAAAGACGATCTACGGACGTAGTATGGCTACTGGAGAAGTCCCCAACATCGTCATTCCCGGGGAATCGTCTTCCGTCGAGAGGCGAGGTTCTCCAGGTGTTTTTGTTACACCACAAGATAGATCCAGAAGGAGGTTCTTTTTGCTGCAGCAGCTTCTACCGCTGAGAAGGTTTTGGAAGTGTGGCGACGTGCGAACATTCCGACGTCGGATGTGTTGTGGGTGAAGAAGAAGATCCTCAAACTGTACGAGGAGTACGGCGCCTTGGCGAAATCCAAGTCACGGAAGACAGAGACGGAAGAAATGAAGAGATGCATCTTCAGAGACAGCCTCGAAGACATGTTCGACATCGCGCATTCCAAGGCAATGGAAGCGAAGATCCCCGAGGAAGACAAGGCGTTCTTGGAGGCTCAGAGGGAGGACCGGCAGAGCTGCTCGATGGCTGGCGTGGACGAGAAGCTGAAGCGAGCGACTGAGGAGAAGCGACGTAAGAGACAAAGGATGGAGGAGATGAAGAAGAAGGACGCGGCTGCTTCGTTATCCACTCTTGATCGTGACGTGGCTTTGGAGTCTTCTACTACATCCTCATCGTCCAACAAAGAAACCGAGGACGACGACTTCAAAGCTCCGACACCAGCTAAATGTCCACGCCGTCGACCTCCTAAGGAGAATAAGCTCACCAAGGAGCTGACCCTTGCTTGGGAGCGCGACAATCTGTCCATCCGTGCTGCGACATCCTCCTACGCCGCTGACGAACGGCAAACCCAGTTCCTCTTGAAGCTTGCCCGCCTCCACACGAAAGCTGTCCCTAAAAAAACGTAGGCGGAACTCAAGAAGAAGGTGTTGGAGTAGGAATAAATAACTAAATAAACATAACAGATATTTCCCACTCGTTTCCCTGTACCTAGGCTCTTCTGAACACGATAGAGTGATCAGAATGCAGATGGGTCGAATTGGTCGAATCTTAGAGGAGCTATCAAAACGTTCGTTTTTGCGCGACCATTAAATATTGCCCAATTTTCACGAAAATGTGCTGGAATCACTTTCATTTGACAAGGAACCAGAGCAGCATGTGCTGGACTTGATATCATTATTTGATTTTCTAATAATACAAGCCTGGGACACCCTAATGGGTATTGATTACGTAACCTAACGGTATTATTTTACATTAGGACCGAAAGTCCCTACACAATTGGGAATGTGGTTTCTGTTTACCTTATTGGATTCTAGGAAACATTCTCTCGATGAGTTTCCGTCTCAAATCATTACTTTTGGAGATAATGACATGTTCATAGGGAGTCGAGAGCCAAGTGTTTACGTGCGCCTCACTCTTCTTCCTCTTGTGACTTGCACCGCCTCTGTTCTTCCTTTGCCGCGGACACTTTCTTAATGCAGATTTGACTTTAGTTTGGAGGTTAAAGCGTGGGTTAGGTAAGGTTAGATTAGGTTAGTTTAGGTTAGTGAGTCAATAGGTGGGGTTAGGTTAGTTTAATTTTCATATCTCCTATACACTCGGATTTCTTTCCTATTAAAAACATCTTATATCTCCGAAAGAAGTGCCTTGTGACGGAAGCTCATAGAGAGAATGTTTCTTAGAATCCAATATGATAAACAGAAAGCATACTCCCGAGTATGTAGATAGTTTCGGTCAAGCTTGGAGTGCCACAGTACCAACCCGAAGATTGGAGACTGTTCAATGACAGCTGCAAGCGATCGCTGTAATGTGTTCTGCTGCACAACGGCAACCAGTTTGCCTCTGTACCCCTCGCTCACTCGACTACACTGAAGGAGAAGTATGAAGCGGTGAAGTACGTGCTGGAGAAAATTCGTTATGATCAGCATGAGTGGTTGATTTTTGTTGACCTGAAGATGGTGAACTTTTTGTTGGGACAACAGTCCGGGTTCACCAAGTACCCGTGCTTTCTGTGCATGTGGGATAGTAGGGACCGAGCTCAGCATTACACGAAGAAGGACTGGCCTGTACGGGAGGAATTGGTGCCTTGCAGAGCAAGGAACGTCATAAACATCCCTTCATTCCTCCCATTTGTTTCTTATATTCTCTATATATAACCAGGCTTGATTTTTTCTCCATTTCATCCTTCCACTGCTTTGTAAACCATGCCTCTATCTTCTTATTCAATTTCTCTCTTTTCATTCTTCCCAATTCCTCAAGACTACTTCCAATTTCCATCATACAGTGGTACCTTGACTTACGAGTTTAATTAGTTCATTGATCGAGCTCGCAACTCAATTTGCTCGTATATCAAATCAATTACCCCCATTACAATTAATTGAAATACAGGTTCACAATCTTTTATCCAAAATTCTGAAAACCGAAAAGCTCCGAAAACCGATTTTTTTTCCAGACTATCTGTCGTCTGCATACCAAGGCACGCGTTTGGCGCCAAACTTGACCCGAAACGCCCAACGGTCATTTTTCAATATGTTATCAGGGGCAGGACAACAACAGGTAGTGGGGCAAGGGACGGCGGGGCAGGTGTAAACAACAGGTAGTAGGGCAAGGGGCGGCGGGGCAGGTGTAAACAACAGGTAGTGGGGCAAAGGACGGTGGGGCATCATTTATCAGGTAAACACAGGCATAATTTTCAGCATGAGACCTTATGATAGAATGTCTCTAGAAAAAATAGCCTTTAAATCAACTAATTAAAGATGTATTCTCTAATTAAGTTCTTTTGTGCTTTTACTGCATGTAAGTATATTTTCTTGTTTTTAGCTTAGTTTGAGCCAGTTTATGTTTAAAGTTTTACTTTATGTTTTATCTTTTTTTAATTATTTATTCGGGGGAATTTAAGAATCCCCGAGCTAGGACACCTAAGGCCATGTAGCCCCGATAGGGTGACAAGAGAGCGCTACCACCTTCACCGAGTAACTGCCGGGATTGAGGCGCAAACTTGCGACCTTGTGGCCACGAGCCGAGCACTCTACCACTGAGCCACCCGTTCCCCTTGTAATGTTTTATCTAAAAAGCGTTAAAATCTACGCAAAAAATCTTCCATTCTGAAATCCGAAAAATTCCGAAATCTGAAAAGTGTCTGGTCGCAAGGTTTTCGGATAAGAGATTGTGAACCTGTACCATTAATCCGTTCCAGCCCCCAAAAAACCACCCAAATTTTTTGACTATACCTATATGACTGGACTGCACTCAACCTCCGCCATTTGCATTCGCCGGTGTTTACATTCTGTGTAGCTGTGGGTGGAACTGCCGCTAAACGTACTTCACTGACCCTCCGCCATTTGCATTCGCCAGTGTTATACTGTGTATCAGCTGTGGGTGGAACTGCCGCTAAACGTACTGCACTCACCCTCTGCCATTTGCATTCGCCAGCGTTTATACTCCGTGTATCAGCTGTTGGAAACAGCTGTGGGTGGAACTGCCGCTAAACGTACTGCACTCACCCTCCACCATTTGCATTCTGTGTGAGCACAGCACAACAGAGATGCTTCCACGGCGAGGTAGCCACGTGAAGTGAACGAGTGAAATGCGGGATGCTGGGCGGATGTTGTGGCGTTCGCTGCGCCAACTAGCGACGGCGTATCTGAAACTCGCTCGTAACAAAACAAAAACAAAACAAAAAAAATCGCTCGTAACTCGGATTTTGGCTCGCAACACAAAGCAAAAAATCGACCGAGCGACTGCTCGTAACTCGGAAAACTCGTAAGTTGGGGCACTCGAAAGTCAAGGTACCACTGTATATGACTTGCAATGTTTCATCCATTTATCTTTTTTATCCTCTTTTGTCTCCTCCATTACTCTTCTTATCAATTTATTTATTTCTTCCTTCATCACTCCATTGACATATCCCAACCTTGCCTTCATGATTCTTGTCTTGACCAGAGATGCTCCTATTTCCCCTCTCATGCCTGCCAGTGCTGCATAGCCTTTTGCTCCCAGAATTGACCTGTGCACTGTGTTTTCTATTCTTTGTAATTTTTCCATCACCTCTTTGTTGTAATTTATTACTCCTGCTCCATGTAATATAGCTCCCACCCACATCCTACACAATTCATATGCTATTTGCAGAAAAAAATACATTTGAGCCTGCCATTGGCTATGGATTCGAGCCTGTGATTGGCTAGCCTGTCCCTGGTCGGTTATAATGGACGAGAACTTCGCGGTCGCTGCCGACCTTACCACTCGCGTTTTCTGTAATATATTTTGCTCAGTATACTGTGCAGTACTACTATACTTCCGCGGATCGTTCAAAACTTATATACAGATTGAATTTTTTGTTGTATAGTTATCTAATAGCGCACACGACACACCCTCCTCACCCGACGACTAATTCAACACTGAGGAACTCTGCGTTCAACTGTGTGACAAGTGACTCAAGACCAGGGACAGGATAGCCACAGGCTCACACAGGCAATCACAGGCTCGAATTCATAGCCAATGACAGGCTTGATTTTGTTTTCTTTACCGTATCGTAGCCTATCCACATTTAAGCTTTGGCCGACACAGTGAACCTCATCATCATCATCCTCAAAAGAACAATTAAGCCTCGGCTGGCCCTAAGGCACATTTTGAAATTTAAGAGAATGGCCTGAACAATTTTAATTAGATCTCGGGCTCATAGACCCAACACAAAAGATGAACTGATTCTAGAAAAAATTATATAATACAAAAAAAGACAAATATTTAATCTGAAAAGAAACTACGTAGTTTATTTAATCCCTCAATGCATTTGCAGTGTATGAATACAGTAAACCCTCTCTAATTCAAACTAATTGGGCGGAGACCTAGGTCGAATTAGCCGAAAGTCCGAATTAGCCGATGGTTACTTCTATTTAGCCTCTCGACACAATAAGAACTCACTAAAACATGCCAAAACAGCACAGACTTTATTACTTGTACTCACCAAAACATGGCTGATACTGAAGTCTTGAAATGTAGTACTACTGTATGTACACAGCAACTACCACGTGTAGGCCTCACGGCCTCTTTTAGCTTCCCTATTTTCTTATGTTCTTATGTACACTGAGCACTCAGGCGTCACTGATAGCGTCTTCAGGCAAGTCTACCAGGGCTGCGTTCAGTAGGGCAAAGCGCACGCGTGCACACGCAGGCGCTCGGTGACGTAGGCATACAGTATGCCTAGCGCAAGCTACCCTCGCACTACAGCCCGAGGAGATGAATCGCCACTAAGCTGCCAGCTTGCACCACAATAAGGGTATGTAAACAAAGAGCAAAGAAAGCTTCTGTTCTTCTCTCTCCTCTTCTTTCCTCCTTAATATTTCATTTCCTGCTGCAATAACTTTTGCTGCATTAAATACAAGGTCATTTACAAGTTATTCTGCGACAAAAAAAATCGCCACAGAGATAAATTTCGGCAGCTGCTATCGTGGTAGCAATGTAAATTGTGAAGCGTTCAGTATCGTTCAGAAGGGAGGACGTGGGGGGGTGACTACTACTGAACGCAGCCCTGGCAGGTGTCACTGAGGATTTGTAAGGTAAGGTCTTCAGTGTTTGAGGTGTTTAATGTGTCAGAGGCAATGTGGAGGCTGGCTGACGAAGTGGATGGCACAGAGGAGGTGGAAGATGCTGCAGAAAACTCTGACAATGTGCGCAGGAAGCGCACAATTCGACCTTCAGTTTGGAAAATGGAAAGCTGTTGACAAATTTGAACTGGACCTGAAACCGGTCGAATTATCCGAAGTTTGAATTATACGGGTTCGAATTAGAGAGTGTTTACTGTATATGCATGGTAAAACTCGTACAGCTGGAAATACTGGCACTTTGCTTTACAGTTTACTAGACCTTAGATTGTAACCCTGCGTGCTTTTACAACTGCAAACTCTTTAATCACGGAACTGAAGTCCAGTTCTCGGAGCAAATCACCTTCAATGCACAAAAGGGCTAACGCACCAAGACGCTGTTGATGCACGGTAGAACGCTTCACATATTTGATTCTCTTTAGCTGCGAAAATGAGCGTTCTCCTGAACAATTGGTGGCCATCAGTGTTAAGTATATTCGGAGAGCTGCTTCAGTGTTTGGAAAGGCTGCATGAACTCCAGTTGTGTGCAGCAGCACAAAAATATGCTGTACTCACCCTGTTGAGGGGGAACTTGAGGGCAGTTGGTCTTTATACCAGCAAATGAACTGACGGAACTTGGACGCAAAATCAGTATTCAGATCCTTGTGATACATACTGGCAAGCCCTGTAATAGCAGTGTTGATATCCTCCTGGGTTATAGAGTCAAACTCTGTCAGAACGCCAAACCACTGCAGCACTACAGAATACGCCTCTATGCGTTTCTGCAATGCACTTCGCAGTTGGTCAATGATGACATAAAATGTATTAACTTTGATTTTTTTTTGGCCCGTCATCCCTTCAGTGGCATCAGTAGCATTTCAATCATTGACACGCTTCTTACGCTTGGGAATTCGCCAACTTTCGGATTTGTAAGTGTTGTTGCTGCAGCGATCACATGCTTAATTTGTTGCTCATAGAAATACAAATTTTCTCTGCGCACATGTAAAAACTCATTCAAATTCAATAGTAGACCAATAGCCGGTGTTAATTCTATGGTGCAACAACTTGCTGCAGCAGTTGAAGCGCTGCAAAATATTTTGCCGCAATCAGTCTATTGAAAAGTGTCCATGTAAATAGGCTTACTGACAGTCTACCACTGTATCACAATACTCTAGACGACTGAGCTCGATCTGCCATCTGGTGGCCGTCTAGGAACTTCCCGGCAAATCAGAATGTCGGGTCTCGGGGTGTAGGGCTTGACTTATTTTCCATTATTCCCTACCAAACCAGCTACAATTAAGTGTTGTCATGGTCAATATAGGCTTATGCAGAATGGAAATATACAAGTTTTACATTATTCATGGCGTTATAACGAGGATTGTTGGCAAAATAGAAGCATTCGATCACAGGTGTCCTACAACATTCTACTAAATACTGTAAAGGAATGCTTCAAGGCGGGTTTATAGATTAATATTACCTCCATGTATGCAAAGAGAAGCATTTCTTGAAGCATTCCTCTACTGTATTTAATAGAATATTGTAGGACACCTGTGATCGAATGCTTCTATTTTGCCAACAATCCTCGTTATAACGCCATGAATAATGTAAAACTCGTATATTTTCATTTTGCATAAGCCTATGTTGACCATGACAACACTTAATTGTAGCTGGTTTGGTAGGGAATAATGGAAAATAAGTCAAGCCCGACATCCCGAGACCCGACCTTCTGAGCTGCCGGGAAGCTCCCAGACGGCCACCAGATGGCAGATCGAGCTCAGTCGTTTAGAGTATTAGGAAGTCTTCTAGAGCTTCTTCAATCTTCAGAGCTCTGCCTGTTCCAGAGTTGCTTTAATTGACCTATAGGGATACTAAGCAGGGATGTGGAGTCGGATTAAGAAAATTTCAACTCCGACTCCAGGAAATTTTAAGGTTGCGACTCCGACTCCGACTCCGACTCCGACTCCGACTCCGACTCCGACTCCACCCCTCCTCCCCTCCCTCTCTTCTGCAGTACAGTATGGTAGACTTACTGCATTACATATTTTTAAGTTCATCCATATTATTACTGTATATAATATCGTAAATTAGTAGAACTGATCAGTGAATTCTAATAACTTATCATTCTGTTGTTTTTAATTGATGTTTAAGGCAGTTGCGTGCGTAAGGAAGTCAACCGGTAAAGATTTTTGGCGAGCACTATATAGGGGTGTCATCCTGATGTTCCCCGGTACCTATGTTACCCGCCTCCTAAGAGGTACCTTAATTCATCGGTACTGATGTTCCCCGCCTCCTATGAGGTACCTTTGTTCCCCGGTACCGATGTTCCCCGCCTCCTTAGAGGTACCTTTGTTCCCCGGTACCGATGTTCCCCGCCTCATTAGAGGTACCTTTGTTCCCCGGTACTGATGTTCCGCGCCTCCTATGAGGTACCGATATTCCCCGGTACTGATGTTCCCTGCCTCCTATGAGGTACCGATATGCCCCGGTACTAATGTTCCCTGCCTCCTATGAGGTACCGATATTCCCCGGTACTGATGTTCCCCGCCTCCTGTGAGGTACATTTTTCCCCGGTACTGATACTCCCTGCCTCCTATGAGGTACTGATGTTCCCCGCCTCCTATGAGGTACCTTTGTTCCCCGGTACTGATGTTCCCTGCCTCCTATGAGGTACCGATATTCTCCGGTACTGATGTTCCCTGCCTCCTATGAGGTACCGATATTCCCCGGTACTGATGTTCCCTGCCTCCTATGAGGTACCGATATTCCCCGGTACTGATGTTCCCTGCCTCCTATGAGGTACCGATATTCCCCGGTACTGATGTTCCCTGCCTCCTATGAGGTACCGATATTCCCGGTACTGATGTTCCCTGCCTCCTATGAGGTACCGATATTCCCCGGTACTGATGTTCCTGCCTCCTATGAGGTACCGATATTCCCCGGTACTGATGTTCCCTGCCTCCTATGAGGTACCGATATTCCCCGGTACTGATGTTCCCTGCCTCCTATGAGGTACCGATATTCCCCGGTATCTATAAGGTGCCAATATTTAGGTTAGATTAGGTTCAAAGGGCTCAAAATGTGTAGGTCGAACATCATCTCTCCTAATCTAAACCTCATCTTCTTTTCCTCACCGAAACTTAGTTGTCTGTGAGCACTGACAGCAGACCTTTTTCTGTCTCCTCTTACTGTCTCTATTCTCATTTTAAATCCAAAGCTGGCTGTTGCGTATATGTGCGCAATGACATCACTTGCTCTCGTGCCTACGCCCTTGAATCTTCCGAATTTTCTACCATCTGGCTTCGACTTCAATGTCACTCTCTTACTAAATTTATCTGTGCTGTATATCTCTCACCTAACTCCTCTGACTATGTAAAATTCTTCGACTATTTAACATCAAAAGTGGAGCACATCTCATCTCATTTTCCTTTAGCTGAAACTTCCATTCTTGGGGACCTCAATGTTCACCACCAGCTTTGACTATCATCTTCTTTCACTGACCAACCTGGTGAACAAGCCTACAACTTTTCTATCCTCCAAGACCTAGAGCAGCTGGTGCAGCACCCTACCCATATTCCTGACCGTCTTGGAGACACACCCAACATTCTTGATCTTTTCCTAACTACTAACCCTTCTGCTGACTCTGTGAAACTATTCTCTCCGTTGAGTTCCTCCGATCACAATCTTATTTCTGTAACCTGTCCTAATGCTCCGGTACCGTCTCGGGACCCACCTAAGCGGAGGTGCTTCTGGCACTTCAACTCAGCTAAGTGGGAAAAACTAAGGCAGTACTACTCTGATTTTCCATGGAATGATTACTGCTTCCATGTCAAAGATACATCTCTTTGTGCAGAGCGCATAACTGAGGTCATAGTCTCTGGCATGGAGGCGTACATTCCACATACTTTCTCTAATCCTAAAGCCCGTCAACCTTGGTTTAACTCTGCTTGTTCTCATGATGTCCGAGATAGAGAGGTGACTCACAAACGGTACCGTAAGCATTCATCTCCTGAAACTCATGCCCTTTATATTTCTGCCCGTAATCATGCCAAATTTTTACTTCAACTTACCAAAAACTCTTTCATTCATAGAAAATGTCATAATCTTTCTGAATCAAATTCATCTCGTGACTTCCGGCATCTAGCTAATAACATCTCTAACAATTTTTCTTCTTCATCTTTACCCCCTATGCTTCACCCAGATGGCTCCACAGTTGTCTCATCTACTTCTAAACCTGAACTCTTCGCTCAAACCTTTGCTAAAATTCCACTCTGGCTGATGAAGGGCTTGTTCCTCCTTCTCCTTCACCCTCTGACTATAATATGCCTGTCATTAAGATCCTTCGTAATGATGTTTTCTTTGCCCTTTTTGGTTTAGATCCTGGAAGGTTTACGGCCCTTTACGGAGTCCCTCCTTTGTTCTCAAAAACTGTGCTTCTGTGTTTGACCTTGCCGGGTTAAAACCTTTTCCCGTTTTGTCTATCTATTTCCCACCTTTCCTTCTTGCTGGAATTTTCTCACCCCCCTTTGTTCCTAAGAAGGGGGCCCCGTTCTAATTTTCAAACTACCGTTTTAAGTTTTGCCCTTCCTGCCTTTCAAAAAGATTTTAAACCCTATACTTAAAAGAAGATTTTTTAAGCATAATCTGCTCACTTTTCTATCGGGATCGAAAAAGAAAGGGTTTTTCCGAAAGGGGCAATCTACTGGGGATTTTTCTAGTTTTCCTAACTAAATCTTGGCCCTCCTCCTTTAGGGGTTTTGGGTTTGAAACTTTTGCTTTTCCCCTTTGCCCATATAAAAAAGTTTTTGATAGATTTCGGGCCACAAATTTTTAATTTTCCAAAAAAACCCTCATTCGGTTTTGTTTCCTTCTCTCGAAATCTTCATTTTAATTTTTCCTTTTTAAAAACCGTTCTAGACCCTTTTTTGTAGAGGGGAATTGTTTTTCTCCTAAATCAAACAATAGGGGGGTTCCCGGGGTTCTTTTCCTATCACCCACTCTCTTTCTTTTATTCATTAATAAAATTTTCTAAGTCTAATCAAACCCCTACCACCCCTACGTGATGATTCTCCCCGGCTTTTTTCTCGCCCTTTTATTGGGGACGTCCAATTTCAACAAAACCCCAAGTGATTCCCGGAAGTTGCAACCAAAAGCGCCTAATTTCTATTTTTTTTCTATAATTTTGTTTGGGGGAAAAAGAAAACCTTGTTTGTTCAATCCCTAAAAAACCCAATTTCTTACCTATTACTCGACAAAACCTTCCAGAAAAGTACCCCCTTTTCCCTTCAATGACAAAAAACCCTTGTTTTCCTTTTTCTACAAAACATTCTAGGACTACCCTTTAAATTTAAAAATCTGAACGGGAAAATCCCCACATCTCCCCCTTGAAAAAACCCAGTTCTGGGAATTTAGGTGTCCTGTGGCTCTCCCGTCCTTTTTTTTCCCCCCCAAATTGCTCCTCTCTACGGGGGCCCCTTTTATCCGCCCATGTAGGGGTACGTCTAACATTTTTTGGGAGGATCCACTAATACAGCTCTTTAAACGGGTTTGAGTAAAAAAGTTTTTCGTCTCATAAACTCCTCCCCTCTAAATAAATGTTAAATTTTTAAATCCCCCGCCGCATTTTGCTTTCCTGCTCTCTTTTTACCGTTTTTTTTTCTTTTCTCACTGTCTTCGAATTTGCAAACGCAGCCTCCCCCCCCTCCCGCGGCCCCCGGGCAAAAGACTTTTATCATACCCCCCTATTTTGCCATTTTCCTAATGCAAAAGGGAAAAATCAGTACCCTTTAATTTTTCCCATCCCTCCCCAATGGTAAAACTCGGGAACTCTCTTCCTTTTTCCTTTTTTTCCCCTTTCCCTATGACTTAAATCTTTTAAAAAGAAGATTTAACAAGACACCCCAAAAACAAAATTTTGGGCCACCCTTTTTTATTCTATTCTCTTCCCTGTTTTTTTAAATGGGGAGGGGAAAACAAGGGGGCTTTTTTTTTTCCCCATTTTTGTTGTCCCCTTTTCCCAAGTCCTTTGTGATGAAAAAAAAAAAAAAAAAAAAAAAAAAAAAAAAATTTAAAAAGCAAAAAAAAAATCGGGTTTTTTAAAGGTTTAAAAAAAATGGGTTTAAAAGGGGAAATAAATAAAATTTGGGTTTTCAAAGATTTAAAAAAAATAGGTTCATAGGGTAAAAAAAACATTTGGGTTTTAAAACAAAAAAAAAAAAATTTGGATAATTAGTTCAAAACTTTTTTGGTGCAAAGGTTCAAATTTTTTAGGTTCAAAGGGTTCAAAAAATTTTAAGTTAAAAGGGGTTTAAAAAATTTTAGGCTAATGGGGTTTTTAAATTATACTAAAAGAGTAAAAAACTTAGGTTCAAAGGGTTAAAAAATGTATTTTTCAGAGGTTTTAAAAAATTTTAGGCTAAAGGGGTTAAAAACATTTAGGTTAAAAAGGTTTCAAAAAATTTTGGTTCAAAGTTTTAAAAAAAAAATATTTTCCCAAGGGTTTCAAAAATTTTGGGGTTCAGAGGGTTAAAAAGGGGTGCAGGTCATTTGCGGGAGCGTTTGGGTACTGAGGTAAAGGGTGGCCCCTTATTTTCACTTGGGCCAGGGGCCCATAGGGGACACATGCTAAAAAGGCCTCAAGAAACTCCCCCCGGGTAAATTTGGGCCCCAACTCGATATGGCCATAGATAAAATGGGAAACCCAAACCTTTAGAGAGAGAGAGAAAAGAAAGAGAGGAGAGGAGATGAAAAAGAGAGAGGGGAGGGGAGAGAAGGGGGGAGAGAGAGAGGGGAAGAGCCGAAAGGAGAGAGGACGAGAGGAGAGAGAGAGAGAGAGAGAGAGAGAGAGGTGAGAGAGGGAAGGAGAAAAGAAAAAGAGAGAGAGGGAAAAAAAAGAAAGAAGGAAAAAGGGGGAAAAATTTTATCAGCCAATTTTTAAAAAAAAACCATTTCCCCCTTTTTCCCCCCCTTTCCCTTTCCTTTTCCTTTTTTCTTTTTATTCAACTCCCTCTCTTTCTCTCTTTTCTCGCCCCTCTCTCTCTCTCTCCCCTCTCTCTCCTCCCCTTCCTCTCTCTCTCTCTCTCCTTTTCCTTCCCCTCCCCCTCCCCTCTCCTCTCCCCTCTCCCCTCCCCCTCTCTCTCCTCTCTCTCTTCGCCCCTTTTTCTTTTCCTTTTTGCCCTCTCTCTTCTCTCCCTCTTTTCCCCTCCCCTCTTTCTCTCTCTTTTTTTTTTCTTTTCCTCTCATCTCCCCGCCCCTCTCTCTCTCTCTTTTCTCTCTCTCTCTCTCTCTCTCTCTCTTCTCTCTCTCCCCTATCTCTCTCTCTCTCTCTCTCTCTCTCTCTCTCTCTTCTTTCTTCTCTCTTCTCTCTCTCTCTTCTCTTCTCTCTTTCTCTCTCTCTTCCTTTTTCCCTCTCTTCTTCTCCTCTCCCCTCTCTTTTCCTAAGATGTATTTAAAAAGAAACGAAATGAAAAAATGGGTTTTTTTTTTTTTTTAACCCAAAGGTCAATTTTTGAAAAGGGTATATTTTTTAAAACAAAAAACAACAGGTTCCCAAATTTGAAAAAAAAAAAAAAAAACCCCAATTTTTTTAAAATGGCAAAAAAACCTTTTATTAATAAAACCAATAAAACAATTTTTTTTAAAAAAAAGGAAAAAATAAAAAAACTATACGAAAAAAAAATTTTTTTGTGATGAAAAAAAAGCCCTGAAAAAAGGGTGAAAGGGGAAAGTTTAGGGCAACATTTTAAGGATAAAGAAATAGAGTAGAGTAGAGAGAGAGAGAGAGAGAGGGGGAAGAGGGAAAAGGAAGGGGGAGAGGGGAAATAGGGGAGAGAGAGAGAGGGGGAGAGAGAGAGAGAGAGAGAGAGAGAGAGAGAGAGAGAGAGAGAGAGGAGAGAAGAGAAAAAGGAAAAGAAGGAGAGGAGAAAAGGGGAGAGGGGACAGAGAAAGAAGAGAGAGAGAGAGAGAGAGGAGAGAGAGAGAGAGAGAGAGGGGAGAGAGAGAGAGAGAGAGAGAGGGAGAGAGAAGAAGATAGAGAGAGAGAGAGGAGGGGAGGGCCCGAGAAAGAGAGAGAGGAGGGGAGGGGGAGGAGGGGGAGAGAGAGAGAGGAGAGAGAGAGAGAGAGAGATAGAGAGAGAAAAGAGAGAGAGAGGAAGAGAGAAGAGGAGAGAGAGAGACGAGAAGAGGGGATACACCCCCCTATCCAACACACCTTTGCACACACAAAAACCCGCGGGGCACATACACAAATTTAAAACACACACACATCCCCCACATACTCCGTAGGAAAGAGGTAGCACGCTCGGCTCACAACCGAAAAAGCTCGGGTTCAAACCCCCCCCCCGGGGGGAAGGGGAAAGACAGAGGGGGTTTTTTCCTTAAATCCCGGGGCCCCGCCCCCCCCAAACATTGAAGGGTTTAACCGGGTGAAAACCGGAGATTTGACCCCCCCCCCCCGGGGTGATGGTTCGGCAAACCCAAAAAGGGAGGAATGATTAAAATTTTGGGATATGGGAGGGGCCATACGATTGCAGGGGGGGGGCCCTTGTAAAATACAACTAGATAAAACAACAAAATGAATACCCCTGCACACACACAATACACACAAAACAACATACAAAAGCCACACTTGCACACACACATACACACACATCCCACCCATACACACACATGTTGCACACACACTTTTTTAAAAAAAGCGCACACACAAAACACTCTCTCAGGAGAAGAGAGAGATTGCGTGTGTGGTCTGCCCCGTGTCAAAAAATAAAATGATAATTGATGATAGCTATAATTAAAAGTTTAATGATCAAATTGATTTTAAATAAAAATTTTAAATTTAAATATGGGACGAAATGATTGAAAATAAAATTTTTACCCCTTGTAGGGATTATTACATTTTATAAGGCCCCTTTAAAAAAACCCTCACCGGGGCCCACCCCTTCTATCTCTCTTGCTCTTTTTTTTTTTTTTTTTTTTTAAAACAAAATGACATCATGGGTTTACATGGGGGCTACAATTAGAGAGAACTGCAAACTCCGAAAAAACCCGTGGTCGCTGGGGAGTTTTAACTCACAAATTTGGGGAAAAAGTGGTCAACTTGAAAAAAAAAATATGGGCTTTTCCACGGCCCCAAAAAACCCAAAAATATAATTTTTAAAAACGATTTTTTTCTTTTAAAGTATTGTATAGAAGCCCCGAGTCCCAAAACCCGGGATTTAACCAAAAACCAAATTTGGGTTTAGTTTAGGAAAGGGGAGGGGGAAAAAGTTACTCTAGATATTTTATAGTCCCCTAAGGGATGTTTAGAAATTTTATACCCAGGCGTCATATTTTTCCCGTTTTATTGGGGTATCAATCGATAGAAAGGCCCGGGAATGCAAAGAGTTTGACGCGTGAAGTGGGAATGTTTTTATTCATCTCCCCGCCCCAATTCCCCCCCCACCCTCCCCCCCCGCGGCGTGTCGCTCCACAAATTTTAACCTACATTGCGCAGCAAAAAAGCCCATTTTGGGATTCTTTATTTTTCGTTTTCCAAGCATTGCTTTTTGTATTTTTACAACGTTTGGGCCCGGGGCAGCAGTACTGTCTTAGGAAAAATTTTTTGAACACACCCCAAAATTTTTCATGCCAAAATATAAGTTAAAAAAATATTAAGCTTTTCTATCGAGGCGAGTAAATTTTTCTTAAAATTTTCATTATAGAACGCCATCGGAATGAATGCATCCATATAATTTGTAGAAAAACAGAAAAAACTTTTTTTTTTAAATTTAGATGCGGTTCATCAATGTTTTTCGCGAAAATTTAATTTTTGAAAAAATTTTTGCGCCCGGGCCCAAAAAAAATTTGACCAGCCTTTTAGTTTAAAAATGCCAGCGAAAAAGGCATTTCTCGAGTTTTAAATTTTCTCTAATTGGCAAAAGGGGGCCGGGAAAGGGAAACAATTTTTTCTACATTGGGGTTTCTGAAGGCAAAATTTGGAAAAGTAAGGATGGCCCGGGGGGCCCCGGGGTCCCTCCCCAAAGTATGTGGGCTCTCCCCTCTTCTCTCTCTCCTCTCTCTTTGCTCTTCTTCCCCCTCCCTCTCTCCCTCTCCCCCTCTCTCCCCTCCTCTCTCTCTCCCTTCCCCCTTTTTCTCCTTCCCTCATCTTACCTCCTCGTCCTCTCCTTCCCCCTCTTCCCTTTTCCTTTTTCTCTCTCTTCTCTCCCCTCTCTCTTCCTCCTCTTTTCTCTTTTCTCCTCTTTCTCTCTCTACCCCTCTCCCTTTTCCCCTCTCCTCCTTCCTTCTCTCTCTCACACACCCAAAACAAAAAAAATAATTTTTGTTTATAAAATTTTAATTCATAAGGGGTGTTAAATATTATTTTAAACCCGTTTTCTGGTGTCTTGCATTTCAAATTTTCATTATTTTTCATTTTCATTTTTACTTATCAATTTTTTATAATTTTTATCATTAAATCAAACATAATCATTTTATAATTTTTTTTCCCCCGATTTAAATTTTTTATTACTTGGATTTTTGCTGTATTAGTTATAAAGATACGAAACAAAATATTAATTAAAATATTTCTATTATCTTTAAAAATATTATTTTTTATGTTTTTATCTTTTAAACACGATCGTAAACGTAATTGGGGCATCCAAAGTTTCATGTTTAAGTTCCATCACAAATTCTTGGGATTTTTTATTCTTTCACCATTATCATTCTTCTCCTTTTTTTTTATCTCTATCGTTTTTTTTTTAATTTCCCTTACTATCATTTTTAATTTTTAACCTTTTTTTTTATTATCTTCACATTTTTATGGTGTTGTCCCAGAGTGTTTTTGGGGAGTTTTGTGCGGGGGGCGAGAGATAATTTTGGATGGGGGGGGAAAAGGTTTGGAAAGTAGGGAAAGGGTTTAAAAAAGGAACTTTAAATTTTACCACGTGGGAGGTCTCCTGGTCTTTTACCTTCATAATTATTTTGATTATTATTTATCATCTATCTTATATAATAAAAATTATGTATATAGTAGAGATAAGATAGAGAGAGAGAAAGAGAGAGATCCCTTGGTTTTTGGGGGTGGTGGTGTTGGGGGTGTGTGTGTGTGTGTGGGGATTACATTTCCCGGGCGATTTCGGGATATGGAAAGGGTTGATACTTGGGCGAAGGGGGGGGCGGAGATAAGGTGAGGGTTTAGGCTGGTCAATTTAATCCCCTTTTGCCCACTCCTCCTCCTTTTCTGGAGGGGATTCCCTTAATTAAAGAAAAAGAGAACCCCCAGACAAAAGACTTTGTGATATTTTTAATTAAAAGAGAAAAATAAAATAAATAAAACGAGGGGGAGGAGAGGGGAAAAGAGAGAGAGAGAGAGAAAAGAGAGAGAGAGAGAGGAGAGAGAAAAGGGGAGAGAGAGAAGAGAGAGAGGGGGAGAGAGAGAGAGAGAGAGAGGGGAAAAGAGAGGGGGAGAGAGGGGGAGAGGGGAGAAAAAGGGGAAAAGGGGAGAGAGAGAGAGAGGGGAGAGAGAGAGAGGGGAAAAGAGGGGAGAGAGGGGGAGAGGAGAGGAGAGAGGGGGAAAAGAAAAAGGGGGAGGGGAGGGGAAGAGAGAGATAGAGAGAGAGAGGGGAGAGAGAGGGAATAGAGAGAGAGCCCTTTTTGGTGTATATAGCGTGCGGTTAACCCTCGGGGGCTGCAGTCTTTCGCTACCCAAAGTGCGGTCTAAAAAAGATCCCGCCAGATCTGACCCGACCGACTTTTCCCATAGCTTTTAAAGTGCCCTTCTAACAAGTCCACACCTGACCTGACCTGAGTACTGGGACCCTACTCAACTTTATAAAATAGAAATTAACGAAATAATGTCTCAATATCCTCCTAAATAAAATTCAAGCCGACAACATCCGTCTGACACTCCTCCTTTGCAATGCTGCTGAAAGAATTCTACAGAAGTGTCATCTTGACAGAAGAAATAGCGGTTAAGTTTTATGTGAAAGCAATCTTCTGGACACACCACAAGAAGCAGAGCCTTGTCATCGATGTGGTAGTGTTATGCAAGAAAAAAGAAAAAGTGACAAGGGTGGGAAATATCGGCCTGTGCTTAATAAATTACTTAATAAAGTTTTTTCTTTCTATAATACTCTACAGTAAAATAGACAATATCATATAGCAATAGTAAGTTGTAGCCTGAAGTGTAAGAGTGTAGAGTGTAAGTAGCGAGTAAGAAATGTAGACCGCACGCTATAGTGTAAAATGTCCCGGTAGACCGCATGCTATAGTGCAAATGTACTGGTAGACCGCACCCTATAGTAGCACCAAATACACTATATACCATAAGTACCATCATATCCACCACTAACACTACCATTACCACCACTACCATTACCACCACTATTGCTACCGTCACCACTATTATTCAAACTACCTCAACAAACTATTATTTTCAGAATCATTATAACCCCAATAACATGTGTGTGTGTGTGTGTGTGTGTGTGTGTGTGTGTGTGTGTGTAATTGTGTGTGTGTGTGGTTTTTTTTCTCTCTCTCTCTCTTTCTCCTCTCTCTCTCTCTCTCTCTCTCTCTCTCTCTCTCTCTCTCTCTCTCTCTCTCTCTCTCTCTCTCTCTCTCTCTCTCTCTCTCTCTCTCTCTCTCTCTCTCTCCGTTTTGGGTCTTATTTGACTCTATGGCCATATCGAGTTGGGTCCGAATTGACTCGTGGGCGAGTTGGCTTGAGGCCTTTTTAGCATGTGTCGTATATGGCCCGTGGCCGAAGTGAACTAAGGACCACTTGACCTCAGTACCAATCGCTACAGTACCAAATGACATGTAACCGTTCAAAAGGGTTGAAAAAATTAACAGAGATAACGGGAAACATCGGCACCGGGGAATATAGGTACCATATTTTACGGCTTATAAGACGCACAGTTTCCCCTGAAACTTACTTATGCGTCTTCCAAGACGAATGTTGTAGAAGGTTAGCTTAGGTAGCTATTCAATTCAGCCTCTTATATAATGTAACCTGAGTACTTACCTGTTACAAATATTTTGAATACCATAAGACATTCAAATCAACTAATCTGTCCTCACGCTGTGATGTTTACTAAGAAACTGGCGGGAGCTATTCCGCCGCAGCAGATTGGCGCCAACAACTCCAACAATTGTCTGCTAGTGTTGATGTATCATTTACCACCGCCTACCGAGAAAATCGGTAGATTTTACTACCGCCTATTGATAGAAGAAAAAAAATTCTTTCCTAGAAATTTCTTTTCTAAATCAGGGTGCATCTTCCAAGATGCAGCGTCTTATAAGCCGTAAAATACAGTACCTCGTAGGTGCCGGGGAACTTTCGGCACCGGGGAACATAGGTGCCGGGGAACTTTCGGCACCGGGGAACATAGGTGCCGGGAACTTTCGGCACCGGGGAACATAGGTGCCGGGGAACTTTCGGCACCGGGGAACATAGGTACCTCACAGGTGCCGGGGAACATAGGTACCTCATAGGTGCCGGGGAACATAGGTACCTCATAGGTGCCGGGGAACTTTTGGCACCGGGGAACATAGGTACCTCATAGGTGCCGGGGAACTTCGGCACCGGGGAACACCGGTACGCACCCCTATATATGTGCCGTATATCTATAATTTTGTAAAAGCGGGACATTCATCAAAGAATTATCAAAACGCGGGAGATTACAGTCCGGCCGTAAGGTTCAATTGCTTACATCATATAATTTTCATCAGCTAACTGCTATATTCACATAATATTTAAGGATCTTACCTATATAAAGTGATAAAATACTGGCAGAGTCGGTGACTGTGTTGTGATCTATCTCTGATGAGCGTTTCTTGTCAACTGCTGAGCAGCCTAGCCCAGTGTTGAGACTTGAGAGTGGAGACGCGTACGGGTAGCTACTACAGGAATCAAACTCGTCCGCTACATGACGTATCACGTGTCGTTGGGTACTTCTTCTACAACATCGTCTAATAATTTATCTCAATGCTCTACAGATTAATTCATGAGAAACAACACGAAATATAACATTCTTACACAAAAAAATCCACGTTAAATCAATATTCCCACAAAGATTTCCCACAAATTGCTTGCTTGAAATGTCATCCCACCAAAGGTCCCACAAATTTGTGGGAATTTCCTACGAAGTGGCAACACTGGCCTAGCAGTACACCCAAGTACCAAATACACGAGAATTGATCATGTAAAGGAGTCGGAGTCGGGGATATTTCTTCCGACTCCGACTCTTGACTCCGACTCCGGCCGAAAGTAGGCGACTCCGGCGACTCCAACTCCGACTCCACACCCCTGATACTAAGTACAGAAGCATGGCAATGGAAATCATGGAGATAGATGTATGGTCAGAGGCAAATATTATAGGCCTACACCCTACATAACTGTCTCTAAGACATATTGACAATACGCTACATCTATTAGATCTAGATCAGGCTACAAGTGATCTAGAAATCTTCTTCGTACTGGTAATACAAATTGTGTAAGTTTAGAATCCCTGAGAATTTTTGTTGCCCGAATTTTTGGCTTGCCCTAAGGAACATGCCTCGTCTCCCTAATGGTTAATCCGGCACTGGGCCTACCAGTAGTCTAACGTATTTTTGGGGCCGACTTATACGACAAGTATAGGCCTAACTCGTAACCTTGAGCTAATAGTCTTGAGGTCGACTGTATGCCTGGTCGACTTGTACGCTTGGTCGACTTGTACGCTTGGTCGACTTGTACGCCGCCATTTACGGTATATTGGGAGTGGTTAGTAGGGTGTGTCTGGCTTACTCGAGTGTAGCACCTTTTCCCCCCTGACTAATTCCCTCTGAGCCTCTTCCCCCTCCAGACATTATCCCCCTTTATTTATGTATCATATAAAACAAAATTGGCAGAAGAAATCGTGTCAGGAAAACTAACCTAAACAGTAATGGTTTCGGTCAGTGTTTCGTCATCAAGATTCATAACACAGTGCTGTCAAATACACCCAGGGGGAATATGTCCAGGGGGAATATGTACAGGGGGGAATATGTCCAGGAGGAATATGTTCAGGGGGGAATATGTCCAGGGGGGAATATGTCCAGGGGGAATATGTCCAGGGGGAATATGTCCAGGGGGGAATATGTCCAGGGGGAATATGTCCAGGCCCCGTTTTCAGGCCAGGAGTGGGCTAGAGGGTGGGGTTTGGTTAGCAGGGCCTGGCTTACTCGAGGGGTTCCAGGTGGTGGGGTAGCATGGCTTGGCTTACTCCAGGGGTTCCAGGTGGTGGGTTAGCAGATCCTGGCTTACTCCAGGGGTTCCAGGTGGTGGGTTAGCAGAGCCTGGCTTACTTGAAGGGTTCCAGGTGGTGGGGTAGCATGGCCTGGCTTACTCCAGGGGTTCCAGGTGGTGGGGTAGCATGGTCTGGCTTACTCCAGGGGTTCCGGGTGGTGGGTTAGCATGGCCTGGCCTACTCCAGGGGTTCCAGGTGGTGGGGTAGCATGGCCTGGCTTACTCCAGGGGTTCCAGGTGGTGGGTTAGCATGGCCTGGCTTACTCCAGGGGTTCCAGGTGGTGGGGTAGCATGGCCTGGCTTACTCCAGGGGTTCCAGGTGATGGGTTAGCAGAGCCTGGCTTACTCCAGGGGTTCCAGGTGGTGGGTTAGCAGGGCCTGGCTTACTCCAGGGGTTCCAGGTGGTGGGATAGCAGAGCCTGGCTTACTCCAGGGGTTCCAGGTGGTGGGTTAGCAGGGCCTGGCTTACTCCAGGGGTTCCAGGTGGTGGGTTAGCAGGGCCTGGCCTACTCCAGGGGTTCCAGGTGGTGGGTTAGCAGGGCCTGGCTTACTCCAGGGGTTCCAGGTGGTAGGTTAGCAGGGCCTGGCTTACTCCAGGGGTTCCAGGTGGTGGGTTAGCAGAGCCTGGCTTACTCCAGGGGTTCCAGGTGGTGGGTAGCATGGCCTGGCTTACTCCAGGGGTTCCAGGTGGTAGGTTAGCAGGGCCTGGCTTACTCCAGGGGTTCCAGGTGGTAGATTAGCAGGGCCTGGCTTACTCCAGGGGTTCCAGGTGGTGGGTTAGCAGGGCCTGGCTTACTCCAGGGGTTCCAGGTGGTGGGTTAGCAAGGCCTGGCTTACTCCAGGGGTTCCAGGTGGTGAGTCAGCAGGGCCTGGCTTACTCCAGGGGTTGCAGGTGGTGGGTTAGCAGAGCCTGGCTTACTGCAGGGGTTCCAGGTGGTGGGTTGGAAGTGTCATGGTGGCGGCCAGAGTCACAATGCGGGGTGGTGAGGCGTTACATAACACTGCCTCCATGTCTTGTGTTCACCTCATCTGCCGGGATTTGGTTTTGACGTAACAGGCTGGTTTTTTGTGTTATGCACCGGCCTCACGTGTGTGTGTGTGTGTGTGTGTGTGTGTGTATTCATCTAGTTGTATTCATCTACTATCCATTTCAGACCCCATGAGGCATCGTTTTTCGCAAATATCTTCTCAACAAACAGTCGGATCAAAATGACAGTTTGGCACAGCTTGTCTGAGACCGTCCCCTAATCTATGGCAGTAGAGTGCATTGCCAAGTGTGTTTAATGAAGGCGTTTACTGTTGGCTTTTAGGGCGAAGCTGGTAGGAGCCGGGTATACATTCGGACAGGGAAGGTTTGAGGTGACGTACTTGTGACGTGTATCAAGCCACGTCCTCATCCTCCCCTCCCAGCTTCCCCTCCCTCCCTCCATGCCTTCCTCTCCCCCCTCACTACTCCCATTTACCTACCTCTCTCTCTCTCTCTCTCTCTCTCTCCTCTCTTCTCATCTCTCCTTCTCTCTCTCTCCTCTCTCTCTCTCTCTCTCTCCTTCTCTCTCTCTCTCTCTCTCTCTCTCTCGCTCTCTCTCTCTCTCTCTCGTCTCTGCTCTCGTCTATTATATATATATAGATATATCTATATATAATATAATCTATATTCCATCGCTCTCTCTCCTCTCTCTACTCTCTCTCCCTCCGTCTCTCTCTCTCTCTCTCTCTATTCTCTCTCTCTTATCTCTCTCTCTCTCTTCCCTCTCTCTCATCTCTCTCTCCCTCTCTCTCTCTCTCTCATCTCTCTACTCTCTCGGCCACTTGCGTTTGTACATGATATATGACTCCATGCAACAATACTTATCTAAAATGGCAGATAACCCGAAAGTATATGCTAAGTATGGTAGGGTGTTTATCACACGACAGTGATACCTGTTCCAGCGTAATTGGCTGTTGCTGTCAGAGTTTTGTTGGGTAATTATACAACCATTGGAAGTTGTATATGAGCCTCTTTTCCAGAAGGGCACGTTGTGGTTATGATGGGATGAGGTAGCTGTGGTTTGATCATTATAGGACATCGGTTTGGAGTCGGAAAAGAAAAAGGGGTGGAAATGGAGCGGGGATTCAAGAGCAGCGTAAGAACGAAAGAGGGAATATACAACTTTCAATGGTTATATAATTACCCAACAAAACTGGACAGAAACTTAAGCAACGGGCCAATTACGCTGGAACAGGTACACTGTCGTGTGATAAACACCCTACCATACTTAGCATATATTTTTGGGGTTTAATCTGCCATATAGACAAGAATATGTGCATGGAGTCAGATCTTATGTACAACGCAATTGGACGAGGAGAGAGGAGAAGAGAAGAGAGAGAGAAAAGAGAAGAGAGAGAGATGAGAGAGAGGAGAGAGAGAGAGAGGAAGAGAGAGAGAGGAAGAGAGGAGGAGAGAGAGAGAGAGAGAGAGAGAGAGGAGAGACGAGAAGAGAGAGAGAGAGTGAGAGAGGGGAGAGAGCGAAAGAGAGAGAGAGAGAGAGAGGAAAGATGAGAGAGAGAGAGAGAGAGAGAGAGAGAGAGAGAGAGAGGAGAGAGAGAAAACCCAGAGAAGAGAGAGAGAGAGAGAGAGGAGGGGAGACGAGAGAGAGAGGAGAGGAGAGAGAGAGAGAGAGAGGAGACGAGAGAGAGAGAGAGAGAGAGAGAGAAGAGATAAAAGAGAGAGAGAGAGAGAGAGAGAGACGAGATGCGAGGAGAGAAGAGCGAGAGTAGAGAGAGGGGAAAGAGAGAGAGAGAGAGAGAGAAGAGAGAGAGAGAGAGAGAGACGAGAGAGAGAGAGAAGTCTGATAATTGTCAGAGATTATCTGGTTGAGTTAATTGGTGCTTCCAGCTTTGAACATTTATTTAGAGTCCAGTAAGGAACGTAGAGATTACAACCAAGTACAATGAAGTCTTGAGCACACCCAGGGGAGGGGATGGGGCGAGTGAGCAGAGCGTTTTTGTAGCGCGATGTCCGAGGTCTTCTCCCCCTTCTCCTCGTGATTCTGGCTTCTTATCACTTCTTGTTGATCCTATATTTTATGCTGACAACTAGGCATTTGTCCTGTGACATACTTGAGAATGCAAGGGTGTCATGGGTCTCACGGTGAAACAGAGGGGGAAAGATAAACGTATAATTATATATACATTACATAGATATATACATTATATGTTTATAATGTTTCTAAAAAAAACATGATTCTTTTGATGTTAATTACATGCACATATCCTGGTATGCAAGTTATAATACGTGTGAACCCCTTGTTTTGATAATTAGGTGTAATTCACTAGTAATAGTTTCAAGTTAATATATATGTTAGGAGTGATAAATGACTGACAGAGAGAGAGAGGAAGAGAGAGGGGGAGAGAGAGAGAGAGAGAAGTGAGAGAGAGAGGGGAGAGAGAGGAGAGAGCGAGAGAGGAGAGAGAGAGACGGAGGGGAGGAGAGGAGAGAGAGAGGAGGAAGAGAGAGAGAGAGCGAGAGAGAGGGGAGAGAGAGATAGGGTAGGTAAATGGGAGAGTGAGGGGGAAGGTGTACGAGTACGAGTACGAGGGGGGGAGGAAGGCAAGGAGGGAAGGAGGGGAAGCCGGGAGGGGAGGATGAGGGCGTGGCTTGATACACGTCATAAGTATGTCACCTCAATTCTTCCCTGTCCGAATTTATACCCGGCTCTTGCCAGCTTCGCCGTAAAAGCCAGGAGTAAACTCCTTCATTAAACACACTTGGCAATGCACTCTACTGCCATAAATTAGGAGACGGTCTCAGACAAGCTGTGCCAAACTGTCATTTTGATCCGACTGTTTGTTGAGAAGATATTTGCGAAAAACGATGTCTCATGGGGTCTGAAATGGATAGTAGTTGTATTGTACAGGGCCAGAGCGACGCTCGTATGGCCCCGTCTCCATATCAACATTTTTATCATTCAACCTTAGTTCTTAGGGTTGGCCGAAGCCATCACCCCGGGAGGCGGGTCACAAACCCCCGGCTAACACCCGGTACCCATTCACTGCTGGGTGGACAGGGGCTCGGGTTTTAAGAGGTACCCATTCACTGCTAGGTGGACAGGGGCTCGGGTTTTAAGAAGACCGCCCGTCTGTCTTCGCTCCGCCCGGGGATCGAACCCGGGACTTCTCGGTTGTGAGCCGAGCGTGCTAACCCTTACACTACGGAGTTTCGTGTGTGTGTGTGTGTGTGTGTGTGTGGTAAGTGCAGTGTTTGGTGAAGGGTGATGTGAGCAGAGCGCCAGTCATGAGTAATAATGATGTGATAGAAGGTCAACATAACAGCAGCAAGATGATGGACTTTCGGTCCTAATGTAAAATAATACCGTTAGGTTACGTAATCAATACCCATTAGGGTGTCCCAGGCTTGTATTATTAGAAAATCAAATAATGATATCAAGTCCAGCACATGCTGCTCTGGTTCCTTGTCAAATGAAATTGATTCCACCACATTTTGTGAAAATTGGGTAATATTTAATGGTCGCGCAAAACGAACGTTTTGATAGCTCCTCTAAGATTCGACCCATTATCTGCATTCTGATCACTCTATCGTGTTCAGAAGAGCCTAGGTACGGGGAAAAAACGAATGTAAAATATCTGTTATGTTTATTTAGTTATTATTCCTACCCCAACACCTCTTGATTTCCGCCTTCGTTTTTTAGGGACAGCTTTCGTGTGGAGGCGGGCAAGCTTCAAGAGGAACTGGTTTGCCATTCGCCCTTCGTCCGGTTCCCGAGAAGCGTTTGAATGAGGGTATTCCTCGTTGGCGAGGTCGTTCGTGACCTTCAGGCACCAGCCCGCTTCTTCGCGCACTTTGAAACACGAATCCGTGTTCCATGTTTCGGGATTCAGTCAAGGAAGGTCAAAAACTGGCCTCCTAGTAGACTTTCAAGGGACCTGCATCGACCCGCACTGAGCAGAAGGGGGGAAAGCGGCCTGTTGAGATTGTTTGGTGTTTGGGACTCGGGGCGTCGTGGATTCTTGGTCGTCGAAGGACGCTTCATCCCCTCTACCATCTCCCCCTTTTCTGCTCCGGGTGATGCGGTCATCTAGATGGCCAGTCGATCAGGTTCTCGGAAAGGTCCCAGAGATGGCGCGCATGGCACGGTTCCGCGACCGACGCAACCCCCATCGTCGCAGATCCTTTTCACGTCAGTGATGAAGTCCAGGTGTTCTTGGCTGCGTGGGACGGAATCATTGCCTCATTCCAGTATTTCGCGTAGACCATGGTCACAAAGAACGCAACTCGACGGATCCCGCCAACTCCGCCTGCTCATCTCCAGCTGGTCATGGAAGAGCATGATCTTCACGGCGTAGATGGCCTGGCCATCCACCTGGATATGTGGTAAGCACCAGGAGCCGGAAGAATGTAAGGACTCCTCCTCCAAGGTAGGCCACGCTGAGCAGGATGATCTCTTTGTAGTCTTCGCGTGGATGATTCCCACAGTCAAGCAGACGTTTCAAGGGACCGAGCATCTAAAGGCGGTGAGCTCTTCGTCGAATGACAGAGCGGTCGGTGTCAGGGGTTTGGTTGGCTTGGTCAACGATAGGGCAACGATTCGGGGGGCCTCTTGAAAAGGGCGATGTTAGGGCCAGATGATGGACCCATGCAAGCTCGAAAGACATCCTTCAGAACAACTTCCAGGATGTGGTGGGGCGGCATGCCAACCACACCGGGGGCTTCTCCAGTGCACGTTCAATCTGATACACGCTCCTTGAACCAGCCCGTTGGGGGCCGCTCTCGTGTCGAATGCCATTCCCAAAGATGTTGCCCTCCAAGCTGCTTTCCCGCACCAGTTCAAGACGGTTTCCGCAACAGCTTGTCCTGTCCCGTCTGCAGACCACAGGAACACCCAGAAGTTCCTCGTATCCTCCCCGGACACCAAGACGGCCACCCCTCCTCCAATGACCTTTCCCTCCGCTAGATGGGTAACCAAAAATTGCCGTCCAAATGCAGGACCAAAAGGACTTCAGGCTTTAAGGAGAGCGACATGGCAATCTCTTCGCGGTTCTTGACTCTGGCCCGGTGGATCAAACAAAACGGGGACACAGGGGATATGTTCGATGTCGTGGCCGAGTTTCATTGCAGCAGCGGCGTAGGAAAGGGTGGTCGCAGCACGGATGGGCAGATTGTCGCGTCCCCAAGCAAAGGGTCAGCTCCTTGGTGAGCTTATTTCCTTAGGAGGTCGACGGCCGTGGGCATTTAGTGGTGTCGGAGCTTTGAAGTCGTCGTCCTCGGTTTCTTCGTTGGACGATGAGGATGTAGTAGAAGACTCCAAAGCCACGTCACGATCAAGAGTGGATGACGAAAGCAGCCGCGTGTCCTTTTCTTCATCTCTCCATCCTTTGTCTCTTACGGTCGTTCTCCTCAGTTGCTGCTTTAGTTCTCGTCCCCCCAGCCATCGAGCAGCTTGCGGTTTCCTCACTCTGAGTTTCCAAGAACGCCTTGTCTTCCTCGGGGATCTTCGCTTCCATTGCCTTGGAATGCGCGATGTCAAACATGTCTTCGAGGCTGTTTCTGAAGATCCTTCTCTTCATTTCTTCCTTCTCTGTCTTCCGTGACTTGGATTTCGCCAAGGCGCCGTACTCCTCGTACAGTTGCCACACTTCCAAGGCCTTCTCAGCGGTAGAAGCTGCTGCAGTAAAAAGAACCTCCTTCTGGATCTTGTGGTGGAACAAAAACACCTGGAGAACCTCGCCTCTCGACGGAAGACGATTCCCCGCGAATGACGATGTTGGGGACTTCTCCAGTAGCCATACCACGTCCGTAGATCGTCTTTTACACGCCATCACGTTAGACCTGGGAACACAAAAGAGACCAGAATACAGTTTTTTTATTTTACATCGATAAATACATATATAGGCATTAGCTACATTATTTATAGTGATGGAAATACAAGGGATACGGCAGGCACACACTTAAAACGATTAAGTTCACACACTAAGATAGTTGAAATATAGATGTAATGAGAAACAAACTTACACAAAGGACACGACACGCGACAACGACACACGCGACAACTACCTCACTCTCTGACGCCGAGCAGAAAACTGAACGAAATGCGCGACCAGTAAAAGACGAGAGAGGAAGCTGAAAGTTTTCCTGTTTGAACTTGTCACGACAGGGAACAAGGGCAACATGTGCTGGAGTGTGTCCGATACACGTCGGTTTCTTGGGACACCCTAATGTTGGTGTTGGGTCAAAGGCCTCAGTGCCACTCATCACCATTGGGAAGACTCAAGGGTTTTATTTTGATGTTTGTTTTATTTTAAATGACAGTTATTTGTTATGTATGTCACTACAGTTTAAGCTGCAGTATCCATCTCTCCAAACATTTAGTGTTAAGTTTTGACAAATCAATGCCACATTATTTGATAAAGTCATCAAAACCCATCATGGAAACTATTGTCTGCTTTGGAAGTACACAGTCTGTTCTTTATGCACGTGGGCTCAGGTTATGTGGAAGCGCCTGTACAAACTATGTCACATTATTTGAATGTGATATTTGGTTGAGTAATAATGTAATAATGGTGAATGGTAAGATTGTGTTGTAGGAGTGTGTCAGCACCACACAGTGTTACCCTTATCTGTGTGATGTTACAGGTAACTGGGGTCAACCCAAGTAAGAATACTTACAACTGTTGGTGACACAGTAGGGGTTGATTGCCTCAGAAGTGTAGAGTTGATGGGTAGGCGTATACCGTCCTAGCCAGACACTTCAGATGGTAGTTGAATAAAAGTGGTCGAGCGGTTGTTTTATAAAGGCTTGTTAATCAGTAAGTACCAGAGAATAATTGCAAGATATATATACATATCTGTACACTGTGAGATTTATACATTAATAATGTCACGCAGTTCGTTAAGTAACGGCCAATGAAACTAGTGTCTAATAGACAGAGCCATAACAGTTAGTTTCGTGACAAGGTACTCTCACACCTCCTGGGTATGGAGTACAAACAGACACTATGAAAGGTGTCGTGAGTAGGAGCGCCCTGTAACGCGTCTCCTCGTAATCTGCCCTCCTCCACTGCGTCTGCCGCATATGAGGAAAGCTGCCCGGAAGCTGTTGTTCCGGTGAGCCGTTGAGTGAAGGTGTTTGCGTCGTGGTTCCCAAGATCAGGCTATCCACGTCATCATCCTTGGGCAGAGCGATGAGATGACACACACACAACTTGTGCGTGCAGTCTAGAGCCAGGGGCGAGGTGTGTCTACGTGTTGCATCAAGACACCGGGTTGACTGTCCATGTCATTCTTATGGGCCATGGCGTGATACTTCGTCAACATAACTTCATCAAAAGGTGTCAGCACTCAGCATCCGCTAGGCGACACTCAGACACTCGGACATCCTGTCTTAGTATAGATTAACACATAAATATATTACCAGTACGTTAATATCGCTCTCCCCTTATAAGAATGCGTCCTCGCATTGTATAAAGACATGTATACCTAACTGGTGTTACATCGTTGTGTATCTATACCGATTCTCAGTGTTGCCAATCCTTACAAATACCTATACAAGGTGAGGGTTTACATGACAACATAGCAAAGAGGAATGTTTGGTATAACAGGAGTAATGATATAAGGACAGTGCACTTAAGGTCATCAATAAACTGGTAAAATACTTTACAGCAGAATCTAAACATGAGTTATTAGAATAAAAATGCACTCAAAGTCTGTTAGTAATGTGTTAATATCCCTGCAAATATTAAGAAGTGCATTTGCCAAAACTCTACCGCGTAGTCACTTAATAACACGAAGTGTGGAGTGAAGATAAAACACAGCAGTGCCTTGAGAACGTGACTAATCGCACTGGCAGTAATATTTATTTCATTCATTTATTATTTATATTTTAAGACCTGCTTCTTTAAACTTAAGGAGTAGATACGGCTTGTAATGCTAATAAAATCTGACTCCGGGTTGGTACTAAATATTATCACAACATTAAAATATGCATATATATTATCTGCATACCACATACAAGTGATAGGAGCTGATTTCAGCTAAAATAGTATTATAACTCAATCAAAATGTTGTGCTGGGAGTGCAAAAAAAAAAAAAAATGGCAGTAACTTCCCTTGACATTGGCATTTGCTGCTTTTAAGCGTTTATCAATTATATTTATTTATATTATTTCGTTATTTATGAACCTATTATTTACGGAGTACAGCTTCTCAGCTAATACAAATATAGACTCCGGGTCTGTAATATAAATTTTCACGTTAAGATATGCATGTATGTTATTTCATTGCATATCAGAGAGTAATGTATTTATTTAATCATTCTCTAAGAAGTGATAAGAGCTGCCTTCAGCTAGAATAGTATTCTAAACAATAAAATGTGCATAAGGAGTGCCAATGGCAGTAATTAATCTCTTTTGACACGAGTGCCTGTAGCACTTGGCTGCTAAATTAATAGTTTTTGTGGTATACTATCCTTACATAGACAAAAATATTTCCTGGCAGATAAACCTGGCGAAATAGCACTAGTGGCCTGAGGAAGAGTCTTCGGCAGGGGCAAAAAATACTACCTGCAACGGATGTGTTAGAATTAGACTTCGAGTTAGTAGAGGAGATTATCTGAGGTGCAGTAAGGTTATTTTATGTTACAAACTGAGGTATTCAGAGGTGATTACAGTTATCCTCAATTCAAGAGTTAATTCCTCAAACAAAAGGTTAACTTCCCTGTATTGTCATTTCCTGCTTTCTCAGAGACTAGGAGTACATTTGCTATACTATATATACTAGCAAATATTTCACTCTCATTCTAACTTTTGTTTAAGAGTCAATACATTCATAAGTAAAACTTTAATTAAGTTAACTATTATCTCCCATCTCCTGGCTTTTAAGGCAATTCAAGAAGGAGAATTGAATATATATATATATATATATATATACATATAAGGGAAGCTAACAAATTATTAAGAATTACACAAAATTATGAAATATTAGCGGTAAGCATATTTAAAACATCTATAGAAATAACTAATAACTAACAAATTAATTACTTGAAATTCTTTCACATGGCTATTTCAGCAAAAACAAATGTGAAAATACATATCTCACCACTAAGTGTTATTTATGTAAACGAGTGGCGTTTTTAAAGTATGTCTCTTGTAAGGTCAGCTAGATGTTGTATACTCACTAACATTGTGTTAGAGTCAGCACAGGCAAGTCCTTCCGTACTGCTGAATCAGAGGGGGTTCCTCCAAGGGCTTTGTTACAGATGAGAGGTGTGATGACTAGACAGGCTGGCCGCACTGGCTGTCCGGGGCGCTGTCTGGCTGTCCGGGGCGCTGTCTGGCTGACTGGCTGGCTGACTGGCTGGTTGATTGGCTGGCTGGCTGTAAGGCTGGCTGTTGACAAGGAGTTTGCTGAATTGGAAGTATTGGAAATTAATGAGTCGGCTAGTTGTCCCTCTCTCGTCGTGTCTTCATTATAAAAAATTCAAATCGTGTCCTCCCGTCTGTGCCATGATAAAAAGCCTTGTAACGTAGTCGTCCTCGTTCTTGTCCTCTTGAAAAATATCTGTAGTCCCAGAGCAATTAATGCAAGAGAATCTTGTCCTCCTGTCTATATACAGAATTTGTGGTGGATGGAGCAGTGAGCAGTGAGGAAGTGCTGACTCGCTTCCGCGAGGTCAAGTTTTCACACAGCATGATTGAGCAATCTTCTCACTCTCTTATCCTCTCGCTTGTCTCTCTCCCAAGCTTCCTTTGTTTACTTGTTCACTTGCTCATGGTATATTCCACCTCTTCACGTGTATTAATTATTCATTATTTTACGGTACTGTTTTATACTATTGGTTGTTCGTATCCCAAGCTGTTCATCATTTATGTTAGCCTTTTAAGTATCCTTTATGTTACGGGTAACGGATGTCAAAGCTATTAAGATATCCCAACACTTGCCAGCATTTATGCTACCCTTATCTGTGTGTTGTTACAGGTAACTGGGGTCAACCCAAGTAAGAATACTTACAACTGTTGGTGACACAGTAGGGGTTGATTGCCTCAGAAGTGTAGAGTTGATGGGCAGGCGTATACCGTCCTAGCTAGACACTTCAGATGGTAGTTGAATAAAAGTGGTCGAGCGGTTGTTTTATAAAGGCTTGTTAATCAGTAAGTACCAGAGAATAATTACAAGATATATATACATATATGTACACTGTGAGATTTATACTTTAATAATGTCACGCAGTTCGTTAAGTAACGGCCAATGAAACTAGTGTCTAATAGACAGAGCCATAACAGTTAGTTTCGTTACAAGGTACTCTCACACCTCCTGGGTGTGGAATACAAACAGACACTCTGAAAGGTGTCGTGAGTAGGAGCGCCCTGTAACGCGTCTCCTCGTAATCTGCCCTCCTCCACTGCGTCTGCCGCATATGAGGAAAGCTGCCCGGAAGCTGTTGTTCCGGTGAGCCGTTGAGTGAAGGTGTTTGCGTCGTGGTTCCCAAGATCAGGCTATCCACGTCATCATCCTTGGGCAGAGCGCTGAGGTGACACCCACACAACTTGTGTGTGCAGTCTGGAGCCAGGGGCGAGGTGTGTCTACGTACTGCATCAAGACACCGGGTTGACTGTCCACGTCATTCTTATGGACCATGGCGTGATACTTCGTCAACATAGCCTCATCAAAAGGTGTCAGCACTCAGCATCCGCTAGGCGACACTCAGACACTCGGACATCCTGTCTTAGTATAGATTAACACATAAATATATAACCAGTACGCTAATAGGAAACGAGAGGAAGCTGAAAGTTTTCCTGTTTGAACTTGTCACGACAGGGAACAACGGCAACATGTGCTGGAATGTGTCCGATACACGTCGGTTTCTTGGGACACCCTAATGTTGGTGTTGGGTCAAAGGCCTCAGTGCCACTCATCACCATTGGGAAGACTCAAGGGTTTTATTTTGAAGTTTGTTTTATTTTAAATGACAGTAATTTTTTATGTATGTCACTACAGCTTAAGCTGCAGTATCCCTCTCTCCAAACATTTAGTGTTAAGTTTTGACAAATCAGTGCCACATTATTTGATAAAGTCATCAAAACGCATCATGGAAACTATTGTCTGCTTTGGAAGTACACAGTCTGTTCTTTATGCACGTGGGCTCAGGTTATGTGGAAGCGCCTGTACAAAAATGTCACATTATTTGAATGTGATATTTGGATGAGTAATAATGTAATAATGGTGAATGGTAAGGTTGTGTTGTAGGAGTGTGTCAGCACCACACAGTAACAAAGATTTCATCTTTACTAAACAATTGAACCCCCTAACCAACAGGCCCGAGTGTGTGAGTGAGGCAGGAAGCAGGGTGTGGGCCCTGCAGGCAGGGGTACAGTTTGAAGGCAGCGCGTGGCTCTCTGTGTCCTGACTGGCACCACTGTTGCAGGTGCTGAGGTCACAGTCCCAGCTCGGTGTTCTGCTTGACACTAAGGCATCTCGCGCCGGCATCCCTAAGGCTTCCTGCAGGACCGGCCACCATGTGTGCTGCCGCGAGTATTGCTGCTGTGGAGACTGTGGGGCCGGCAGCAGCACCACCAGTGACCGGGTGCAGCAGGATTAGTCTGCCTCAGGTGTGGGGAGGCACAGGATTGATGGCAAGAATCATCTGGAGGCAGGCAGCTCAGGCCATGAAGGAGAGAGGCAGTTTTGTTGCTCACAATGTAGTAAATCATTCAGATCAAAGAGTGCGCATTCCGTGACACACAGTGGCTTCAAGAATTATGAATGTCTAGTGTGTGGGAAAAAATGTAATCGTAAGTCTACGCTCAACAGACATTCCGTGACACACAGTGGCGTCAAGGATTATGAATGTGTAGAGTGTTGGATATTTTTTACTGAAAAGGGTAACCTCACCCAACACTCCCTGACACACAGTGGTGTTAAGAAATATCAATGTCTGGAGTGTGGGAAAAGATTTACTCAGAAGTCTTATCTCACCAAACACACCCTGACACACACTGGCTTGAGGGAGTTCAAATGTGATGTTTCTGGCAAGTGTTTCAAGACAAAGAGGGATGTTGCCATTCATGTGAAGATCCACATGAAGCACACGTTCAACATGAGTACACACAGTAGCGTCAAGAATCATGAATGTCTGGAGTGTGGGAAAATATTTAATTGTAAGTCTGCCCTCACCACACACACCCTAACACACAGTGGTGTTAAAAATGATGGATGTCGTGAGTGTGGTAAAACATTTAATAATAAGTCTAACCTCAACAAACGCATACACAGTGGTGTTCAAAATCATGAATGTCTGGAGTGTGGTAAAAGATTTACTCAGAAGTCTGTCCTCACCACACACACCCTGACACATAGTGGTGTTAAAAATCATGAAGGTCTGGAGTGTGGGAAAAAATTTACTCAGAAGTCTGGCCTCACCACCCACACCCTGACACACAGTGGTGTTAAAAATCATGAATGTCTGGAGTGTGGGAAAAAAAATTACTCAGAAGGCTGGCCTCACCCAACACTCCCTGATGTACAGTGGTGTTAAGAAATATCACTGTCTGGAGTGTGGGAAAAGATTTACTCAGAAGTCTGACCTCACCACACACACCCTGACTCACAGTGGTGTTAAAAATCATGAATGTCTGGAGTGTGGGAAAAGATTTACTAAGAAGTCTGACCTCACCCAACACTCCCTGATGCACAGTGGTGTTAAGAAATATCAATGTCTGGAGTGTGGGAAAAGATTTACTCAGAAGTCTGTCCTCACCACACACACCCTGATACACAGTGGTGTTAAGAAATATCAATGTCTGGAGTGTGGGAAAAGATTTACTCAGAAGTCTGTCCTCACCAAACACATCCTGACACACACTGACTTGAGGGAGTTCAAATGTGATGTTTGTGGGAAGTGTTTCAAGACAAAGAAATACATTGCCCAGCACATGAAGATTCACTTTTGAGGTGGTGTGTTGTGTGGACAAGTGTGGTTGTAGGAGTGTGTCCTGTGTGGCAATGGGTGGTGGTGGACAGAGTGTTACATGTGTGGTTGCAGCCGTGTCCTCTCACAGGTGTTGGGTAGAGTGTTCGTATGTCAGTGTTATATTGTTGTGCCTTTCCTTATCAAACAGTCTTAGAGTGTGATGGTGATGGAATGAATGGTGAAGGTGTTGAAGTATTGTCAGCTGGTCTGGACCTGTGGAATAGGAACTGGTAATGGTGGTTGGTGTTAACATGGGTGTTAATACCAGGCCTTGTATACATGTGTGTCTTGTTTAGGCTTGTTTGTACTTCATTCTTAGGCGGGGTTCACACTACACGTTTTTGCTGTCCGTGTCTACGTGGGCGTGGCGATCAGTGACGTCACAGTGACGTCGCCTCGCCACTCACGCAGCCACGTAGAAAGAATTGGGAGCTCCGAAAAATGTGAGCCTGGACGCGCGTCTCTGAAGGTCAGTGACGTCATCACTGCTCCAGCAATGTGGTGGTCGCGGGGAGCCTGTGTTCACATTACACCGGCAGGAAGTGATGTCACTGTGACGTACTGTGAGTCACTGATGACAAGATGCACGTAGACTACGTCCAGCAAAAACGTGAAGTGTGAACCGGGCCTTAGTGTTGTTTACCGTGCACACCACACAAAATGCTGCACACCACCACCTTAACCTTTGCACATTACTGTCCGTTATTTGACCACTAAAACCATTCAAGAGGAGGTGTTTTAGTGGTGGGGTAGCGGGTAGTATTGATGCAACACAGGCCCAGGGTGAAGGAGGTGGTGGGCCGTCACAAGTGTCTGCAGCGTGGCGTGTGATGTGCAACATAAATAACACAAGCGATGAACTAAAGTCTGGGGATTTTTTCCAGGCCGGTTAACCCCTTCACGCCCAGATCTTTCCTTTGCTGTATGAAATCATCTGTTATTAGCAATACAACTACGAAAAAGTTACTAATAAAACCAAATTAACTAATGGATAAGAATATTAAACAGGTCATATCTATATAATATTGCTTATGTTCATTCAAATCATCGAATGGTGGTTATATTGCAATGAAAGTTACGTTCTGGGCCTCAAGGGGTCAAGAGCCACCAAGGATACCATCATGTTATAAGTATTATTATTAATAATTTTATTAATTTAACAGCATTTTCCCCACTACTACTTACATGATTTCACTTAGATATTTCTACTTAGATATTTATATTAAGACTTAGATATTTAATGTTATTTATTGATCAATATTTTTTTCTTATTACAGTTTGTGCGTGGCATGAAGGAGTGACGGCGGTGAAGAAATCGTGGTGTCTTAGGGGTCAAAATGCAACACTCACCAAATGAAAGATGACCTCTAAGGTGTTACAGGGTCATTCAGAAGCCAGACGACAAGTGAGAGGAGGAGGAGGAAAACTGTGTTTTTTGTTCTATTGTATGTATAGTTTTTACTAGTAATGCTATAGATTAATAAATGATCAGTTTTCAAAGAACTAGTCTAGATATATTCAACAGATATTTTCTTAACTACATTCATAAAAAAAAAGTTCTTATGAACTTCAAACTTTTATTAGCTACATATATTTATATGTCGAAGAAACATTAGTTAACTTCTCGAGTGGTGATTCATAATTGCTTTAAACAATATACAGTGTAGTAGCAAATGTGTCAGGTAGTTAAGACAAAAATAATGGTATAAAAATCGAACTTTGAATCTATAGAATCAAGAAAAAGTTACAGCAAAACAAGAACATAACAGTTACATAAAACAATAGATATACTGTATATTATAGTAATTCAATATATTATACTTATATATAATAGTAATACAATTTAATATAATAACCAAATAAATAATACTGTATATTGAGGCAAAAGTTGTGTTAATAAACTGTATTAAGTTGAAAATACCTCAAGGCCTCTCCGGAGACAGACTGATTGGAGTTATTAAAGCTAAACAAAGTAATGTGTGAGGGCAATTTTATTTAGATGTAAAACCACAATAAGAACATAAGAACATAAGAAAATAAGGAAGCTACAAGAGGCTGCGAGGCCTACACGTGGTAGTTCCTGTACTAAATATACATTTATAATACATGTACTGTCAGGAAATACTGTTATAACTCTAAATGTACTGTTAACATAGCAAAAAATAATACTAGTCTAATACAGGGGTTCCCAAAGTGGTCGATATCGACTCCCAGGGGTCGATGGGATCATCCAAGAGGTTGATGAATTGCCAGGGGGTCGAAAGGGGGTCAATAAATGGCTAGGGGGTCGATGAATGGCTAGGTGAGAAAAGTTTCAGCACGCAACAGCTGCCAACAACCGTTATGCGAGTGGTACAAAAGCCGCCTCTGTGTCACCCTGACATAGAGACGGCTTTGACTTGGCTCGGATCTAGTGTGTGACGTCACGTCGGATCTGTACCCCGCCCCACGCACCCTCGACACACACACACCCCTCTCTCTCCCCTCCTCTGTCCCAAGATCGTACCGTACGTGAAATATTCCTGTCCGCTTCCCGTACTGAGCGAGCTACTCTACTACTACTAACGGAATACGCTCATTCCCCACTCTCGTTGATGAGTGGACAGCCAGTATTCCTGCTAGTCCAGTACATTCTCAGCTCGCTACTACTACTACTACTACTACTACCTATAAGTACAACTATAATTCCCCATATTTATTTAATCATAACATGTATGTATTACGTTTATTTTTCATAACATATACTATTTTCATTTAAATGTGTGGGGGTCGATGAAAAATGTAAAACTTTATTAGGGGGTCGATGAACTGAAGAGTTTGGGATCCCCTGGTGTAATACAAATAAACATGGCAAAAGTATTTATTGTGTTTTTACTTCTAAATATATGTAGCTAATAAAATATTGAAGGTCATAAGAAGTTTTTTTTTTATGAATGTAGTTAAGAAAATATCGAAGTTAAATATCTTGACTAGCTCTTTGAAAACTGATCATCTATTTGCATTACTAGTAAAAGCTGTCTATACAATAGAATCAGCGGCATAATTACAGTGTTGGAAGTTGTTACGGCAAAAAATACAGTTCTCCTCCTCTCACCTGTCGTCTGGCTTGTGAATGACTCTGTAACACCTTACCGTAGATAACACTAAAGTCACCAGGACAACGTTTTTTATTTTATTTACCGACGTCTGGTGGTGTTAATACTTACATTTCTACATCCATGATTTCAGGAAAGTTAGAAGGGGCTATCTGGAGAGTGTCATTTTGTGTCTTCATCCGTGTCATATGGCTATAAATGAACAAATTACAAAAATAAAACCGAATGGTGACGTTGTTAACGGGATACACTAAGGTCACCATCTAGTGTTTATGTTTAAGAGTGTCCTCCCGCCGTCGTCGTCGCCCGAAAAAACAAAAAATGCGGAGCTAAATTTGAAACCGTATATACTTGCAGATACAAAGCATAAAACAACCTTTGTTTCTAAGGGAAACAGGGTAGAATACAGTCATGATATAAACTACTGTGTATCATCTTCAGTGGCACATAAAAATCAGTAAGTGATGCTATAATTTGTAATATTTGGCGGCTGGCGACATTAGTGCAGGTGGCGACTAAAGTGTTATCTACGGTAGAGGTCATCTTGCACTTGGCGAGTGTTGCATTTTGACGCCTAAGACACCACTATTTCTTCACCGCCATCACTCCTTCATACCACGCACAAACTGTAATAAGAAAAAAATATTGATCAATAAATAACATGAAATATCTAAGTGCTGATATAAATATCTAAGTAGAAATATCTAAGTGAAATCGTGTAAGTAGTAGTGGGGAAAATGTTAGTAAATGGAAAAAATAACTATTGTGAGTAACACAAGGAAGGGCTGTATGGGCAAACTACATATACTTTGAGGAATAGAAAGGGTGTAGCAACAATAAAAGTGTTTATACTCACTTTGTTTTTAGCGGGGCGAAAATTTCATATTATCTTAAGGTCTCATGCTTAAAATTATGCCTATATTTACCTGATAATATGGTTACCTATGATAAAATACCACTGAAATTTAGAACTACACCTTTTCACTCAAATTAAAACAATTGAGTTTCAAATTAAAAGAAAAAAATCATTATTATATTTTGAAATTCATTTGTTATATTTTGAAGTTCTGTTGTTCTAATTTCAGAGTGAAAAGGTAGGTATATTATGAAAACCCCCAGAAAAGTAACATTTTTATTCCTGCAAACTTTTTCTTATCTTTACCAGACTGCTGCCAGCAAAGGGAAGAGGGAAAAAAATATTTATGAAAAGATATACCATTCTTTTATACATTTCTACACAGCATACTACATAGATAAAGCAACACAGGATGAAGTAACGTATAGCTATTCCGTGTATGTTAGTACACATACTGTAGTTTTACAAAAGAAAACAAGTTACATTTTTGGCAATCAAATTTTTGTGGCACTCAAAAAGTTTTGGCAATAAAAAAAAAATTTGCCGTTGAAAAAGTTTTGGCACAAATTTTTTTGGTGCTCAATTTGTTTTGCCACTAACATTTTTTTGCCACTAACATTTTTTGGGCACTCAAAACTTTTTGCCACTCAAAAAAAATTGCCACCCAAAACAAATTCAAAAAAGTAATTGGCACTAACATTTTTTGCCACAAACATTTTTAGCACTAAATCTTTTTTGGAATTTTATAGCTAGCGAGTGAGGGAGGAGTGACAGCCTGGGGGTACTACGTAGTACCCCGAGGCTGTCACTCCACGTGACAGCCTCGCTAGTTTTAAAATGCCAAACATTTTTGAGTGCCAACAATTTTACTTTTGTTTTCTTTTGTATAACTACAGTATGTGTACTAACATACACGGAATAGCTATACGTTACTTCATCCTGTGCTGCTTTATCTATGTAGTATGCTGTGTAGAAATATATAAAAGAATGGTATATCTTTTCATAAATAATTATTTCCCTCTCTTCCCTTTGCTGGCAGCACTCTGGTAAAGATAAGAAAAAGTTTGCAGGAAGAAATATGTTACTTTTCTGTGGGTTTTCATTAAACACCTTTTCACTCTCATATTAGAACAACAGAACTTCAAAATAAATCAAATGAATTTCAAAATATAATAGATTATTTTTTTCTCTTCATTTAAAACTCAATTATTTTATTTGAAGTTCAGTTATTTTTATTTGAAGTTCAGTTATTTTAATTTAAGCTTCATTTGTTTTAATTTAAACTTCAGTTGACTTAATGTGAGTGAAAATGTGTAGTATTCCCTTCTCCTGGCATCAAATATCAGTCAGTAAGCAACAAAGGGGCAGGATATTTCACCTCGTTAAAAAAATCTGTCTAGTTGTCTAATACAATGGTGGTGGTGTGTAAGGGAGCGGGGGAGGGTAAGCATCTAATTATGTTAACTGGCATCTGAACTTGACTGACCTGTGTGTGTGTGTGTGTGTGTGTGTGTGTGTGTGTGTGTGTGTGTGTGTGTGTAAGAGTGATGAGTCCACCACCATCACCGCCACCAGCCAGCCCGGTCCTGCCTGGCGGTGGTGAGTACTTTGATCAACGGTCACTTGTAAGGTGAAGGCGGGAACTGTGGTGGTCAGGATTGCATGTTGAGTTTCTTCTGTCTATTCCTCACAGGATGGAAACAACACTGAAAGAAACATATACTTGCTAACCCCTTCGTGCCCAGATCTTTTCTTTGATATAAAAAATTGTATGTTGTCAAGCCATAAAATTACGGAAAGTAAATGAATATACCAAATTAGTTAGTGGACAAGGATACTAAACAGGTCATATCTATGAAATCTTGCATATATTCACTAAAAATTGTCGAATGGTACCCAAATTACAATGGAAATTACGTTATGGGCCTCAAGGGGTTCAATAAACGGTCGCTGGTAAGGTAAAGGCAGGGACTATGGTCAGGACTGCATGTTGAGTCTCTTCTGTCTATTCCTCACATGATGGAAACACTGAAAGAAAAATATTCTCTTTAGTTTAAGGCATCAGGTATCTAATGAAACCAAAATGTCGTTCATGAATAAGATATTGCTGAGTCACTTTGGTGTGTTTGTCTATTCCTCACACGACTAAGACACTACTGAAAGAATAACTGTTTAAATCAATCAATGCCAGATATAAATATAGAGTTATTAAGAGTAATTAATATAGAGTTAAGAGTTGTGTGAATCTCTTTGGTGTTGTGACAAGGGACGTGTTGGTACATGATCAGTGGTGGTGACAAAACAATGTTTGTACGTCTGTCTGTCTGTCTGCCTCACAACCCGTCTGTCTGTCTGCCTCACAACCCGTCTGTCTGTCTGCCTCACAACCCCTGTCTGTCTGTCTGTCTGTCTGTGAAGGAAGGGGTTGGTATGATTAATGACTACAAAACTCAATGTCTGTCTGTCTGTCTGCCTCACACCCCGTCTGTTTGTCTGCCTCACACCCCCTGTCTGTGTGTCTGTCTGTCTGTGAAGGAAGGGGTTAGTGTCGGTATAATTGATGATGATTGATGACAACAAACCTCAATGTCTGTATCTGCCTGCCTCGACACTCAAAATGGAGGCTAAGGCTAATACTGTAAATAATCCTTGTTAACACTGATGAATTAAATGTTTCTATATTTTCTTTCCCACTTTTACTTATCCTGCATTTGCTATCTGCATTTGCTGCTATCTGAATCAATGTGTTATTTCACTATGACATAGAAATAAAGACTGAAATAATGATATATAACAAATACAAGCAATCATGGGCGTAGCTACGGGGGGCATATTAACAATACGATGACCAGTTCGGCAGGCTCTCCCAACCTCCTGCATTGACGCCTCCACCACCCGCTTGGCCCCGCCCACTCTTGAGAAGCTTGCTCTCCCTTCACTCTAGACCCGCGGAAGTTTTCAAAGCATGACCCCGCAGTATATCATTTTATGCATGTATAAATGACATACTGTTATCTTCGAAAATATTTGTTCTATATACCACATAAAATACAGTAAAAGATATTAAATAAATGTCATTATGAGACGGAAGAAATATGCATGAACTTAAACTCGTCGTCATGTAAAACTTTGCGAGACAATATGGCATATTTTAATAGAAGCAGAATTGTATTAGCTTTCCATTGATATATTTAGTTTTCTGATAAATGAATTAAAACCATGCATAAATTAGCGTTAACTAAATAAATTGCCGAGCCGCTCTCTCTCTCTCTCTCTCTCTCTCTCTCTCTCTCTCTCTCTCTCTCTCTCTCTTCTCTCTCTCTCTCTCTCTCTCTCTCT
>JACEEZ010016341.1:77500-79245 GCA_016584305.1 Chionoecetes opilio
ATATGAATCACAAACATTATGGCAACACTTTCCCAAAGTATTACACGAATATTCACATTCTAAGGCATTTAAACTGATTTAAAGGTCCACGCAACTCACGTGGCTGGTTTGTTTACATTTTACGCTCTGCGGTGATATTGCTTATTTTCATTAACTACGAAGGTGTATCTGGAGGTATGGAGGCAGCTGAAGCTAACAAATAAATAAAAAAATCTTTAAAAATATGTTGCAAATTTTTGTTTTGTTTTTGCAACGATGCAGGATGCTTTGATGTTCCAAATTCGGAAGCAGTTTTCTCAAATGCAAGATATTTACATTTAAACCATTATAATTTCCTTATTTCTTGTCTGGTTTTAGTCATTTTGGTCTCATTTTCTTCAGGGATAAATTATCTATAACTTGTATAGAATACTTTTAATAATATATAGGACATGAATAAATAATTAATTTTTATCCATGACATTTTTGTTATGTGATTTTTTTCTCATGATCCTGCTACTAAAATACACATGCGAAACATAATATTAAAAAAATAATTGATGCAAGGTATTGACATACTTAGTAAGCGTTAATAGACAAAATTTAATGCCATTATAATGAATAATTATTATTCAGTAGTAAGTCTATGCTGCATACTGTAAACGATGCATTTTTATGTATTTTTTGTTTCCATTCTCATTCTAGGAATTGACATCAAATTTGGACATTATATTTCTAATATTAAGAGTGATGTTCAGTAAAAGTTTCATTAAAATTGAATGAATATTAAAGATTTTGGTAAAAAAGGGGGGTGGCGTCCCTTAAAGCAAAAGTCTACATCAAAGATTGAAAATTAACACACAGCGATAGCCGGTTCGACTCCTCACTGCTCCTAGGGATGTTTCACTGACAAATTCGTGCGGTTACTGCCCCCCTTGAGCAATTAAGACCATGGGTGAATAACACAAATACACACACACACACACACACACACACACACACATTAGTATTGAAAACCCTGGTAATCTATACTTAACACTTCCCTGCCACACAAAAAGAGAGACACGTCCTTCCTCTTGCACTGTCTCCAGCACACTAACTCCCTCCCACACCTTCCCTCCCCCTCCCTTCCACCCTTTAACAACCCTTCACCTTGTCACATAGTTATCAGCCACTTTCCTATTTCCCGTTCGTACTATCTATTTACCTATTCAATATCTTACTAGATCTATCCCATTAGTAGTGTACAAAAAAACCTGAACGATAATAAACACATACCAATACATCTGAGTACTGTAAATAGTTATGTTTGTTTAGTGGTCGATTATAATGCAAAGTTGAGGATGACACTATAGTAAGTTGATAGTCAAAGTTGATAGATAATAGGTAATAATAGTATTATATTTAGTAATAGATAGTTAAGAAAAAGTTGATAGAATTATGTTATAATAGTATAAAATTTAATAGTAGATAGTTAAGACAAATTTGATAGTAACACTGGGGAACAATTTGAAGAAAAAAAATGTGTTGAGTTAGATTTTTGAGCTTATTTAGACTAAAATTGGCATGCTGATTCCAAATCTGTAGTCAGTTTTTTTCTAGCACGTCAAGTTTTTTCTCCACAGCTTACCCTCCAGATAAGCAAAATTCCACTTGTGAGCTGTAGTAAAACTTGCCAGCTGATTACGATTTGACTCATCGAGCAGCTACTGTGGCAAACTTGTTTGTGCAGTTAAAAAAATTGACGAGACAGTGGACTACCAGAT
>JACEEZ010016342.1:0-46230 GCA_016584305.1 Chionoecetes opilio
AAAAAAAAATTGTGGTAAAAAGTAAAATTAAAAATAACTGTAAAGATATAATGTAAAAATAACTTGCTATGGAAAAGTGGGATGTGAAGGGCATTACCGTATACATGTAAAAAGGGAATTATACTTGTAAAAAGGGAATTATACTTGTAAAAAGGGAATTATACTTGTAAAAAGGGAATTACACTTGTAAAAAGGGAATTATACTTGTAAAAAGGGAATTATACTTGTAAAAAGGGAATTATACTTGTAAAAAGGAATTACACTTGTAAAAAGGGAATTACACTTGTAAAAAGGGAATTATACTTGTAAAAAGGGAATTACACTTGTAAAAAGGGAATTATACTTGTAAAAAGGGAATTATACTTGTAAAAAGGGAATTATACTTGTAAAAAGGGAATTACACTTGTAAAAAGGGAATTACACTTGTAAAAAGGGAATTATACTTGTAAATAGGGAATTATACTTGTAAAAAGGGAATTATACTGGTAAAAAGGGAATTACACTTGTAAAAAGGGAATTACACTTGTAAAAAGGGAATTATTCTTGTAAATAGGGAATTATACTTGTAAAAAGGGAATTATACTTGTAAAAAGATAATTATACTTGTAAAAAAGGAATTATACTTGTAAAAAGGGAATTCTACTTGTAAAAAGGGAATTCTACTTGTAAAAAGGGAATTCTACTTGTAAAAAGGGAATTCTACTTGTAAAAAAGGAATTAACTTGTAAAAAGGGAATTATACTTGTAAAAAGGGAATTATACTTGCAAAAAGGGAATTATACTTGTAAAAAGGGAATTCTACTCGTAAAAAAGGAATTACACTTGTAAAAAGGGAATTATACTTGTAAAAAAGGAATTACACTTGTAAAAAGGGAATTATACTTGTAAAAAAGGAATTACACTTGTAAAAAGGGAATTATACTTGTAAAAAAGGAATTACTTGTAAAAAGGGAATTATACTTGTAAAAAAGGAATTACACTTGTAAAAAGGGAATTATACTTGTAAAAAGCCTGATTGTTCATGGCATGCATTGTACAGACATGGATTGTTGGTACAGACACTGCCCCTTACCAGAGAATGAGTCTCTTAACGGGTGCAAAACAGATCTTACATATGTGATCTATTGTGTTTGTTGCTTTAGTTTAAAACAGCTAAAACTAATCTATAAAAAACAAAAGTTCAGATTTTTTTTTTTTTTTTTTTTTTTTTGCAGTACCATAATACTATATTAATTAATGAGCTTATCATCAAAATTGTGCAGCCGGTCATGGAAGATGTTTTAATTTCTTGTAAGTAGATTTATATTATTTGATTGAATTTCTCTTGTTGATTTATATTGTTGTTGATTACTCTTTTTTTTTTCTTTTCTTTTTTCATGCGTTTACTTACATATATTTTACTTCTTTTTTTTCCTGCATTTACGTATATTTTACTTTTTTCTTCTTCATGCATTTACATATATTTTATTTTTATTTATTTATGCGTTTACATACATTTTACATTTCTACTGTGCTACTCTACATTACTGTTGGTCTCTTGTTGTTGATGACTACTGTGTTACTCTACATTACTGTTGGTCTCTTGTTGTTATGACTACTGTTGTACTCTACATTTACTGTTGGTTCTTGTTGTTGATGACTACTGTTTACTCACATTACTTTTGGTCTCTTTTTGATGATACTGGTTACTCTACATTCTGTTGGTCTCTTGTTGTTGAGACACTGTTTTACCTACTTTACGTGGTCTCTTTTTGTTGGGGGATACTTTTTACTCAAATTAACATTCTTTTGGGGGTTTTTGTTTTTTGATGACTACTGTTTTACTTACATTACGTTGGTTCTTGTTTTTTGATGACTGGGGTGGTGTCGGGGGAACCGTACTATTAGTGGAAAAAATTCATAAAAAATCCATTTTTTACCTGAAGAGTGAACACTGTCCCCAAAAACAAACTTACAATAGGGCCCCCCCCTATGTACCCTCATGAATTCAAAACTCAGAAAATAAGGGTCTTTAAAAGTTTTTTAAAAATTTTTGGGGAAACCGCCCGGTTCCCCCCCAGGGGGGACACCGTTGCTATTTTAAACTCTTTACATAAAATTATTGGGTTTTTTTTCCCAAAACAACATATGCTAACCTAGACACCCACCTTTATTATGGGATAAAATAAAGAAAGTAATAAAATAGCATTTTTTAAAAAGATGTTGTTTTTTTATGCCACATTCAGAAGTGCACATGAAGGCGCGCGGGGGAAACACCTTACCAGGTAGCCTCCCTCTTGGTGATCCCTTGGAGGTCCCCAGGACACCCTTGCACTGTTCGGGATAAAGAAGTCATCTGGGGGTGGGGAAGGTGAACGTGTCTGGGGTGTTAGCGGACTTCATCCGGGGGAAAAAGAAATTTTAATTTTTCCACCCTCCATGATGCCAACACCTGAGCAACATAGCACACTAATTGCCCAACCCCTTCCTCCCCCAGCTTCAGTGAACCAGAACAAAGTCCCCCCCCTTGTTTTTTTTTCCCCGCAGCAAAAGGGTTTATGATGCTGCCCGGGTGCCCCGTGCCCACCTCATCCGAGTATGGGAGGATCGTCCATGAAAGTCGGACATCCCCCTTTCCCTCCCGCCCCCGTGGGTCTTCCCCCGGGACAGGCACAGACTTCTTCCGTGTGGTTTTTTTCCCAATGTTTTTTTTTTCACCCCGCTGCCTTCTTTTGTCTTCCAGCTTCCCCTCTTCTCGGCCTTCAACTCAGGTCAGATATTGCCCCTCATTCCGGTTAAAATGCAGGCCCGCCCCCTCTTCCGCCCCTTTTCCCAAAAGGGACGAGGATAGCCTTAGGGAAGGGCCCCTACACACTTGGGGTTAAGTCGTTTTGAGAAGGGTGTCCTGGGGGCAGGGGGCGTCGGTGGGGCCCGGGGTGAGGGGCATGTGCTGGGGCCCGGGGTGGCAGGCTGGGTGGGTGGGGTGGCGGTTTGTTGCGGGGGCCCCCGGGGGGGGGGGGTCGTGTGCGGGGGGGGTGGAGGCCTGTGTGCGGGGCCCGGGTGGCGGCTCTGCGTGTTGGTCTGGGGTGGCAGGCTCTGTCGGCGGGGCCCGGGGGCAGGCAATCATTAGCCGGGGGGAACACGGGGGGAAGGGGTATAGCTTCTGGGGTAGGGCCCTTTCAGCCTCGTCCTTCCATCTGAATTTCCTCCATCAGAAAAAGTGGAGTAACTTCCACTCAAATTTGGGTGGTCCCCGGCGCTCGGTACTTTGCGCTCCTAAAAAACACATTGGGAAAATTTTGCGTTTGAGTGGCCATATACCGTCCCCCGGGAAACCACTGAAAATTTTGGGGGGGGGGGGTAGTGGCTTTGGCCCGCCTCAGAACAAACCTGGCAACGGGGACGGTATGTGCTCGTTTAGGGTGCATGAGCGCGTGGCGTTCAGTAGGGCACGCAGAATGTCTTAAAGGGCCCAAAACACTCACACCCAAATGGCTGGATTTTGTTGTTGATGCGGAGGCAAGTAACAATCACGAACCATGCATTTGCAAACTCAAAGGCTGAATGTTCAGTGACATTCAGCATGTCCAGATCAGAAGAATCTTGTTCTCTACAAAAAGAAAAGATTTCCATGGAGATGCTGAAGTTTTGCCCAAAAAGCATTCACCTTTTCACCCCCCCAGCCATGGGATCAATACCCTTTTGGAAACCAAAGATCGTTTTTCCTCATGAAAGCGGGATTCCTCGGCATCTGGGAATTTTAAAAAGGGGGAGGACGCCCCCCAGCTTTTTAATCCCAAAACGTATGCGTCACCGCGTTCACGGTTTTCTCGTGGGTACGGCTGGCCCTCGCCACAAACCTTGATGGTTTATAAAAAGTCGCAATGAACTTCATCCAAAAATTTTATTTTCCCGGGCCGGCGTGAAGGTACTTTTCCCAAAACTAATGGTAAGCCTTAAAAAAAGGTTTCCACTGATTTGTTTAAGGCACAATCCCGGCAAGGACATTCCTTTGGAGCTTCAACAAGGGTTTTGGGTGAGGTTTTATGAAAGGATGACCAAATCCCCTTGTCGCCATTTTTTTTTTCTCCCCCGCGCAGGTTCTCTTTCTCCCAAAAAACTAGGCATACGGACACCACCTAGCCACGTCATGGGAGGCCGTAGAAATTTGGGTGCGTGGAGGGTTTAAACACAAAGTAAATTTTTTGTTGAGGGGAAAAACCCCATTGCCGGGAAGCAACAGCCATTAGGTAATCCATCCGACAGCTTTTTCGTAGATAGAAGGCGTCCGTACAAAAAAAATGAATTAGGATTAAAAGGGGGTTTCTGGCAACAAAAGTTGACAAAAAATTAATAATAGAGCGCTTGAAGGCATCCTTTTAAAAAAGAAATTTAAATTTGGACTTAGAAGGGCCCTTTCTGGCAATAAAAAACTAAAAAAAAGAATAAATTTTAAATCTATAACTGGACCCCTTTAAACATCCCTAGGTCTTTTTGCATGACTCATCCCAGGGAGACCAAAAAAGACGTGGGGTGAGGTCTACAAAAAAACCTTGGGGGTATGGAACTAAATAGAGCAACTTACAGCAAAAGTTTTTTCTTGATGTTTAATCTGCCAGCGCTTCTTTAGGCTGCAGCTGTGGGACGGGGGTCTTAAAGGCAGCCCCCGGTCAGTCGGTCCATCTGCTTGTCGCTCTTCCTGACAATTTGCGAGGATTTAGACGGGGGGGCGGTGGTTTAGGTAGATTGAAAAGAGTTAAGGGCATTAGCATCAGCATAGTAGGTTGTTATTTTAGGTTGTTAGCTTGTATTTTTTAAATGTAGAGGGGATTTTTGGGGGCCACCATTTATTTGGGGCTTGAGTCGGCAATATATGTGGGGGCCCGAAGTCATGCCCCAAAAAAAATGCAGTGTTTAAAATTTTTTTTTAAACCCTAAAAAATTAATTCTAGAAACTTCTAAAAAATAAACACTTTATAAAAGTTAGTTCATGTGCTTATAGCATAATAACCTGATATAGCATCAAATTTAAAACCCAATTTACCTTCAACTTTTCACCAACAAAAAAAAACCCCGTTTCCCTTTAAATTTTAAAAGCATAGTTTACCAACCCCCATTTAATATTATTATGCATAGTCATCACTTTTTTATTTTTTTTAAGATTTAAAAAATATATAGATTTTCCAAAATCGTAGTGATGCGGGGGGTCACGAACTTTTGCCCCGAAAAAATTCGTGTTTAAAGTTTTTTTTTAAACCCAAAAAATTAATTCTAGAATCATTTAAAACATAAATCCCTTTTATAATAGTTATTTTTGTGCAAGCAAATAACATGTATAGCATCATAATTTAATACCCAAACACCCTTTAATTTATGCCCCAAAAAAAAACCTGCCCTTAATTTTTAAAAGCCTAGTTTCCCCCCACCATTTAATATCATGCGAATATACATAGTCAAAACACTGTTTTTTATGTTTTTGGGAGGATTTTAAAAAATAAGCTTTTTCAAATTTCACTGTACGTTTTATCCCCCGCCTTTACCATACGTTTTTTCCCCCGCGCCACCAATTTTTTTGTAAATAATGCCCCCGCGGCCTTTCGAAAGATGCATACTTTTTTACCATAAATGTCAATACGGTTATACCCGTATTTCAAATTTCCTAAAAAAATACGCCCACGCCGACATGAGACATATATAAAAAACGGGAAAAATGACAAAGGGAAAATCGAAAAAAAAAAATTTCACTGGTAAACCCGGGGGTGACGCGACGCACCCGTTGTGATGTAGTTCACTGAGCGTGGCGCTGCTCCCCTGGGGCATGGGGGCGCAAATTGAATTAATTTTTTCGTTGTCCTTGTACGGTGATCCCCCCGTTCGGTGTGACCCCACCCCCCCCTACTGTTCTCTACATACTGTTGGGCCCTTTTTCATTTCCCTTCAGATCTTTCTTTTTGCATAAAAAAACGAATCGACCAAAAATTAAAAAAAACTGAATATACCAAATTGTTTGGGTTTTAAGGAACAAAAAAGGTCAACTGAGGTCAATCTATAAAATATTTCTTTTCACAAAAAAATGTCAATGGTACCAAAATACAAGGGGAATTTCGTTTTTGGGGCTCTTGTTTTTAGAAGACACCTTTTTTCACAGGTTACCTTCCGCCCGTCAGCCCGGGGGTTTCCCGGATGACGTCTCTCCCGGAAGAGACAGTTTTCCACCAGGAGTGTGATGAGCCTGCAGAGATATCTTCTTGAAACAGCTTGAAGAAAGTCTCAAGGCAATGCAAAGATGAACTTCATATGGAATAGAACAACATTGACACAAACCAGACATATAACCCATGCATTAAAACTCAACGGGAAAAGATGAAAGTTCTTGGAGCTTTGAAAGGCGGCAAGAAGCGTGTTCCTATCCATTTGATTGTCAGGAAGAAACACGGGCGGGACCAAGGCGTGAGACAGTCTAGTGTGTCCAAGGCGAAAGTGTCATGATTGCTTTGTGTTCTGCTGTTGGCAACCTATACTTGAATTGCCTAACCAATGATTAGGCTTTGACCCAGCCTGAGAAGAGCATTGCTTTAGCCTGTGTGATTGATTGATTGATTTAATGCCAGAAAAGGTGAATGTGCCAGACATCAGAGGTCATATGGCACTATGGCAAAGCATACAAAGGGGAGGGGTTATAGAGAAATAATGAAACGGTGAGGGAAGGGGAAAGAACAGAATGTTACAGCAGGATGGTTAGATCAGATGCAGGATGTGGATTTGTTGGAGGAAGGAGGTGTAGCCTATGTGTATATTTCTCTTGAGTGTGAATATACTGAAGATAGTCTCGCTCACTGTGGCCCAATGTCTGGCACATTCATCTTTTTAGGCATTAAATCAATCAATCACTGTGGCCCTGATAGCCTCCATGTAAGGTAAGGGCCGGGTGTGTGCGACGCATTCATGTACTTAAGGAAGGAGTGCAGGAATAGGTGTGGTTAGATGAAATATTTACAAAAAGCTGCTCTCAGAATGTTGATCCCACAAGGGTTTTTTTGTGTGTGTGTGTGTGTGCCTACATCCCCTGTAGGCAGTGACCTCCAGGGGTGGGATGGTAGCCCCTGGAGGTTCACTTGAGGGCTGTGATTGTTGGCCCTCGCCCGTGGTGGCGCAGGCAGGATTGTTATAGTGACGCCTGTGATTAGAGGCTCATGCCGCCCCCCTGTGTCCTCCGATGCACGGGCAATGGAAGGTAGAGTTAATGGGCAGGGCAAGGTAAAGGTAAACAAGGATGGGCAGATGGACCTTTAAGGGAGCAATGGCCATGGTAGTGGTCCATGGTAGTGGTCCATGGTAGCCACAGTCCTCTCTCAAAGAAGGATTGAGAAGTAACTGTGTCTTATGCCATGATATCACAAGTCATATCTATGTATGTAATGCAGGCATAAACATTGGATGACAAGAAAAGGGATGTTGGTGGGAGTACAAAGGCCCAGACCTGGGTGACAGAAAAGGATCCTTCTCATCATAATGGGAAGCAATGTGGAATGTATTGCAGATTAATGAAGTGTGGAAAGGTGTTGGATGGAGGGAAAGAATGTTTAGAGATGCCAGTCCATGTGTAACAGTTAAGAAGAGACTGGTGAATGATTCAAAATAGAAGCAGATGTAAGGCAAGACTGCTTGATGTCACTACAGATCTTTAATTTATTTATAGATGGAGTTGTCGGAGAAATCAAAGGTGATGTTGATAGTGTTTACCAAAGAGGGTATGTGCAATAGGGAACAACTTGTGATTTTAACCAGTTTATTATGAAAACAAATCTGGTGCATTTTTATTTGATTGAGATGTGAATTATTTTATTTCACTTATTATTTTGTTCTTGACGCTGTAGTACCTGATCAAGCACAGTTTTGTGTCAGTGGTAAATGATTAATTACAACATTACTTTGTTGCCAAATATTTTAGTTGATAAGTGTTGTCGCAAATGAAGGTGTGAAGGTAATTGATGTGATCTGATATAATTTTAACCCCTTGAGGCCCAGAACGTAATTTCCATTGTAATTTGGGTACCATTAGACGATTTTTAGTAAGCAATATTTTATAGCCATGACCTGTTTAGTAGCCTTGTCAACTAGCTAATTTGGTATATGTATTCAGTTACTTTTCGTAATTTTATGGCTAACAGCAGACAATTTTTTATAACCAAGGAAAGATCTGGGCGTGAAGGGGTTAATGTATTGAGTGCTGCAGAGTGAAGGCTACATTTGCAATACTATAGACATTTTTTTGGAGTTACAAATTTTCTTTTAAATATCCATTTCACAATAGTATGCCTGAGGCTGTAAGGGACGCGGGGGAAGCGGAAATCCCTCTCCTGGTAACGTCTTTAACAGGAAAACAATAAACATATTTTTTATATGCATGTCACCCCACTCGTTAAGAAGGCCAGTTGAATGAATAGTAAATATCACAAACATGGTATGACATCTGAGAAAAGCAGGAGAATGAAGGAACTGCATTATATTTTCACTATGTGCTAATTAATATGTATGCCTATGTAACTAAGTAAGTAAGTAAGTAAACGTTTATTGCTAATAATAAGACAAATGTTGTAATATATACAAATTTCATAAAAATTTGCCACGGTCCGTCGAGCCGAAGCTCCATGACGGACATATAGTGTTACTGTATTGTTAGCGGGCGTGGAAACTTAAGACTAGCTGAATGATTATTTGCCTAAATAAAGTTATACATAGAAAAATATATCCAAACTGAGGATAACTACATTCGATAATGACACGGGTAATAAATGGAATTACAGTAGTAGCAGAATACAAATAATTGTAATAATAATATTAATAATAATAATAAACAATAGATATAACTAAAAAAATAAAGATAATAATAGATTGAGCAGATAAACTATAAATATTTATACTTGTAGTATAAAAACAATTACATATTTTGTTGATAAAGTAAATACTTTTTAATTTCTCTCTTATATCTAACTACATTGGTAGTTGTAAGGAGAACGTTTTTATCAAGAGGCATATCATTAAAGAGTTTCGGACCAAAACTGATAACACTGTTTTTAAATAATGTTGTTCTAAATATTGGACAAATAAGGTTAATATCATTACTCCTTGTATGGGTAACATTTTCAACTAATTTAAATATTGTGTTTTGTCCTTGACTTTTGAATATTAATAAATTATAATAATGCAAAATATTTGTGAATAACAGGGAATTTTTAAATATTTGTTTCAGAGAATACTTTTGCTGTTGAGTCAAACTTTTTAAAGAAAAATATACACCGAAGAATTTTATTTTGTGCTATTGATAATTTACTTAAAAAAGAGTGCCATGTGCATGCCCATATAGGAACACAATATATGAGGTGTGAGTGACAAAGAGTATAGTAAATGCTGATCATTGCCTCTGTAGTTAGGTTATGGCAGACTCTGTATAGAATGCCAGTTATCTTAGAAAGTTTCAAACATGTTTGATCAATGTGATATTTCCAATTTAAGTTTTCATCAATCGTGACACCAAGAAATTTTGCATGATTGACTTGTTTTGTTCTATAATTTCGCCATCTAATAATATTGGAGGGATGGAGTTATTCACAGACCTATTTTGAAATATAATATAATTTGTTTTTGAAATATTAAGTTTTAATTTATTTAATTGAATCCATGATTTTACGTTGTTTAGCTCTGGCATTAAATTTGTGTCTAGTGAATCTAGATTTTTGTCCTTGAGTAAAAGTGTTGTGTCATCAGCATAAATCAGAAAAGAAAATTTTGTGCTAGCATTTACAATGTCATCAATATATATAAGAAAAAGAATCGGACCTAAAACAGAACCTTGAGGTACACCTTTATATATGGATTCAAATGGAGAGTAAATCTGATTACAAAATACACTCTGTTTTCTGTCACTGAGATAACTCTGAAATAATTCCATGGTACGCCTCTTATTCCTAAGTGTTCTAATTTGTGAAGTAAAATTTTGTGGTCAAGGGTATCAAATGCTCTTGATAAATCCATGACTACACCAATAACATATAGTTTTTCTTCCAAACATGTGTACACATTGCTGACAAACTGTAGTATTGCAGACTCAGTAAGACTAAGTGACCTAAAATGCCATGATAAAGCTGATTTACACACTTGTTGCGTACCTGTGAACTGTATCATCTCATTACGTGCTAATATGTATGCCTATGTAACTCTCTAAGTGACCTAAAATGCCATGATAAAGCTGATTTACACACTTGTTGCGTATCTGTGAATTGTACCATCATTGTGAATTACTCGGAGATAGATTATGATAAGGTGCATCACTCTCTGTATCATCACTTTGTATCCACACCCAAACACAGGACAGAATTACCACCGGCACCAACACATGACCCTTCAAACTCCTTGTATTTCTTTTCCTCATATTCACACTGGACAAAGAAACATACTTAGGACTATAAAAATACCAAAAAAATCCTAGATATTTTATAAATAAGTTCTCCCGGAATCCCCCTCTTTCCTCCAACAAATCTACATCCTGCATCTGATCTAACCATCCTGCTGTAACATCCCATTCCTCTCCCCTTCCCTCACCGTTTCGCTATTTTTCTATAAACCCTCCCCTTTTTATGCTTTGCCATAGTGCCAGTGCCACTCTGGGATCTTCTGCGACTTCGAGGGATTCCTGCAAGGACTATTGGTTTGATAACTGGTCTGTATTCTGGAACTGAGAGTGCTGTGAAGTGTGGGGCAGGTGTATCCAGCTTCTTTCCTGTGAATACAGGAGTGAGGCAAGGGTGCGTCCTTGCCCCATCACTTTTCAACGCTTGTATGGACTGGGTATTGGACAAGGTTGTAGATCAAAGTGATTGTGGAGCATCCGTCGGCAACACCAAGATCACTGATCTTGTTTTTGCCGATGATGCAGTAATCTTTGCTGAGTCGCTGGAGGTCCTTGTGATGGCTCTCGAGGAGCTGCACGAGGAGGCAAAGCCTTTGGGACTTGAGGTCTCCTGGCTCAAGACCAAGGTCCAGGTGTTTGGAGACTTACTAGACTAGTACTCCTTACTAGTACTCCTTACTTTTGGAGCAGTACAGTCTGTTCATGCGTGTGGCGAGGACATTGAGATCTTGGAAAGTTTTACATACCTTGGTAGCGCAGTCCATAATGACGGCGGGTCACGTCAAGAAGCCTTACGGCGGATTGGCATAGCCCACGGTGTTATGGACTCGCTCAGCGGGAGTATTTGGCGTTGTCGGTACCTGTGCAGGAGGACAAAGATCCGGATCTTCAAGTCGCTTGTGATCCCTGTCTTACTCTATGGTTGTGAGACATGGATACTAAATAGTGACTTGAAGAGACGAATCAATGCCTTTGGTAATAAGTGTCTTCGCAGAATCATGGGGTATCGCTGGGATGATTACGTGTCAAATCAGCGATTGCACCGTTTGACTGAATCGAGGCCTCTTACCTGCATAGTCCGTCAGCGCCAACTTCGGCTATATGGGCATTTGGCACGCTACTCTGAAACCGATCCTTCCCATCGGGTTGTATCTGTAAGAGACAATCCGGCGTGGAGGAGGCCAAGGGGGCGCCCACAAGGCTCGTGGCTGGGGCAAGTTGATGCTTCTTGTCGAGAGCTGCTTGGTATGGGAAAGGAGCCTGCATGGGAACTCGCGCGTGGTGACCCCCGGGAGTGGTGTCGTAGGGTGGGCGAGGCGACGCACCCCCCGGCGTATGCCCCCAATGATTGATTGATTGATAGTGCCATATGACCTCTGATGTCTGGCACATTCACTTTTTGGGCATTAAATCAATCAATCAATTATAAATAAGTTTTTTCTCATAGAAAGTTCATTTCTACATAGAGAAGCAGCATTGGAGTGGTGGAGGCAGTGGTTAAGTGCCAGCCCGGCGGTCAGACTCTCAGTGCCACCCTTGTCACAGGTGTCCGTCAAGATAGCGCCACAACGCCACTCAGCACCACAACACCCAACCACCGGCCTCCGTGCACCGCCGACCCACCTGCAGCTAAGAGAACAAGGGTGGTGACATACACAGTCACTGGCCCGTACCAAGAGTCATGATGAAGGTCGAGTGGAGAGGTAAGAGTCAGGTCGCGTGTGCCCGGCGTCACGGACCACCAGGGTGAGGAAGGTGCTGTGAGGCCGCGCGTGAGGCCCGAGGCTGATGCGGCACTCGGCCCTGACGCTGCCCCCCGCCGCCACCACCTGCCGGGCACAACATCATATTTAGTCATAACAACATAAGAAGGAACATGAGAAAATAAAAAAGCTACAAAAGAACATCAGAAAATAAAAAAGCTACAAAAGAACATAAGAAAATAAGGTAACTACAAGAGAACATGAGAACATAAGAAAATAAGGAAACTACAAGAGAACATGCGAACATAAGGAAGCTACAAGAGGCTGTGAAACCTACACGTGGTAGTTCCTGTATCTTTGCATGCGTGCATTTTATAGAAAGTGATCATCAAAAGCTAAGCAAACTGAGTACCATGCAAGCCCCATCAATTACAGATTTATTGAGTCATTAGAACAGGAACTTATATCTGATAACGAGATTTTCTCATCGCATTGGCAGTATATAATTATATATATAGTTACATAACTGTAAAGTAGCTAAAGTAACAGGAACTACCACGTGTAGGTCTCACGGCCTCTTGTAGCTTCCTTATGTTCTTCTTATGATACATTTCGGCCCCAGGCAGTACGTTGTTACCATGGTGGCGGGCAGGCGCAGAGCCAGCCCTGAGGCGTGGTCGGGGCGGCGGGAGGGCAGGGTCGTCACCAGCTAGGGAGCAACCTGGGGAACACCCACAAAATGCTTCACTTGAAAATCACGATTCATTGAAAAAATAAAACTTGTCATGTGACAAGTTGAGTTAACCCTTTCACGCACGGTGATGCGATCGCGTCAAAACGGGCCCGTCTGCAATCTGAGCTTTTGACACGAATTGTGTCAAAAAACAGTTAAAAATTCGCCAAAAATAAAGTATTTATCAGAATTGCGTCAAAATGTTCTGCGTCAAAGATCCAACCTAGACCTATAAAATAAACTAATTGTCAACTCTCTCGTGTGAGTGGATGTGAAATGATAAGGATTTGTGTGTCAGTTTCCACTCAGCAGGCAGCCTGTGCGCGCGGATTGTCGTCCCTTTAAAACGTGTCCCGAGCTGGCCATAATGGCCATATGAAAATTATAATGGTAGCGTTGGAATCCTCATAAAAATCCGCTTTTATTGGCATATAAACCATAAAAAGTTGACTCAGGAAGTTTCGAGCTACGAAGTGGTGAACGTAAGTATTTCTTATTTCTCTTTACTCAATATTTTTTCGGAGTCTGTAAATTCCGCTATTTATTTGCATTTCTTGTTATTTTTTTCTTTCATAAGGCAGAATAATCTCTTGCAAAACCAATGATATATAATAATGCCAGGAAAAAAGAATACACGTTGGTGAAATTGATAACATAAAAAAATAATTCGCCGCACAGTCTGGCCATTTCGTGGGGCCCCTTAGGGAGCATAAGACGGATGTTGCAGTGGACGGAAAAACTTATTAAACTTTTCGTGCGGGAAAGGGTTAAGCTGATAAGTCATCCAGGTTATTGCTGTAAATCTGGCTAGGTTAATCTTCTGTTTCTGCTGCTTTTCTCTTCATGTTAGTGATGCATTTTGTAGCTGAGATAGCAGCATAATCAGGAGCGTGGTTGTGGTCATTGGCTGGTACAGGATCAGTCATATCAAGGCTTTTTCATGACCTTTTGTAAAGGTCATGGTGCCTTTACAAAAAGATGTTCTCTTAACACATCTCCATCTGATAGTAGTTGATCTTATAATCTGTTTTGTATACATATATGTATCCTTGGAAGCAAATCTTCTCTTTTCCTTTATTGCTCACTATGACTTCCATGATGGGGTTGTGGTAGGGCCACTGAGATTGACGGTATGTACTTGACTGCTACAATAGCTTGTCAATTACTTCATATAAACAATGAGCTAGTGGTGTGTGGCATTTATTTTACAAAAGTTCATTCACCATAGTGAATATTTTTTTGTTGTGCCATTTTTTCCTATTTTTTCACTTGTGTAATTTTTACCAGTGCCATTTTTACCAGTGCCATTTTTACCTGTACCATTTTTACCAGTGCCATTTTTACCTGTGCCATTTTTACCAGTGCCATTTTTACCTGTGCCATTTTTACCTGTGCCATTTTTACCAGTGCCATTTTTACCTGTACCATTTTTACCAGTGCCATTTTTACCTGTGCCATTTTTACCTGTGCCATTTTTACCAGTGCCATTTTTACCAGTACCATTTTTACCAGTGCCATTTTTACCAGTGCCATTTTTACCTGTGCCATTTTTACCAGTGCCATTTCTACCAGTGCCATTTTTACTTGTGCCATTTTTACCAGTGCCATTTTTACCTGTGCCATTTTTACCAGTGCCATTTTTACTTGTGCCATTTTTACCAGTGCCATTTTTACCTGTGCCATTTTTACTTGTGCCATTTTTACCAGTGCCATTTTTACTTGTGCCATTTTTACCAGTGCCATTTTTACCAGTGCCATTTTTACCAGTGCCATTTTTACCAGTGCCATTTTTACCTGTGCCATTTTTACCAGTGCCATTTTTACCAGTGCCATTTTTACCTGTGCCATTTTTACCAGTGCCATTTTTACCAGTGCCATTTTTACCAGTGCCATTTTTACCAGTGCCATTTTTACCAGTGCCATTTTTACCAGTGCCATTTTTACCTGTGCCATTTTTACCAGTGCCATTTTTACCTGTGCCATTTTTACCTGTACCATTTTTACCAATGCCATTTTTACCGTGCCATTTTTACCAGTGCCATTTTTACCAGTGCCATTTTTACCTGTGCCATTTTTACACTGTGCCATTTTTACCGTGCCATTTTTACCAGTGCCATTTTTACCTGTGCCATTTTTACCAGTGCCATTTTTACCAGTGCCATTTTACTTACCTGTGCCATTTTTACCAGTGCCATTTTTACCTGTAGCCATTTTTACCGTGCCATTTTTACCTGTGCCATTTTTACCAGTGCCATTTTTACCGTGCCATTTTTACCAGTGCCATTTTTACCAGTGCCATTTTTACCTGTGCCATTTTTACCAGTGCCATTTTTACCATTGCCATTTTTACCTGTGCCATTTTTACCAGTGCCATTTTTACAGTGCCATTTTTACCAGTGCCATTTTTACTTGTGCCATTTTTACCTGTGCCATTTTTACCATGCCATTTTTACTGTGCCATTTTTACCAGTGCCATTTTTACCTATGCCATTTTTACTGTGCCATTTTTACCAGTGCCATTTTTACTGTGCCATTTTTACCAGTGCCATTTTTACCAGTGCCATTTTTACCAGTGCCATTTTTACCAGTGCCATTTTTACCAGTGCCATTTTTACCTTGCCATTTTTACCGTCCATTTTTACCAATGACCATTTTTACCATGCCATTTTTACCAGTGCCATTTTTACCAGTGCCATTTTTACCAGTGCCATTTTTACCAGTGCCATTTTTACCTGTGCCATTTTTACCTGTGCCATTTTTACCAGTGCCATTTTTACCAGTGCCATTTTTACCGTACCATTTTTACCAGTGCCATTTTTACCGTACCATTTTTACCAGTGCCATTTTTACCAGTGCCAATTTTACCGTACCATTTTTGCCTGCGCCATTTTTACCTGCGCCATTATTACCGTTCACCGTATTGTATTATTGTTCATTAATAAATTTATTAATAAATTTTTAAAAATGTTATTCTCCAATCTCCGATGGAAATAATCCATTAAACCCACAGCATAGCGTGGTAGCGCGGTAGTCCTCATACTAAAGTAGACGCGGCCGGTAGTCCTCATACTAAAGTAGACGCGGCCGGTAGTCCTCATACTAAAGTAGAGCAGCCGTAGTCTCATACTAAAGTAGACGCGGCCGGTAGTCCTCATACTAAAGTAGACGCGTGCCCACGGTAGTCCTCATACTAAAGTAGACGCGGCCGGTAGTCCTCATACTAAAGTAGACGCGGCCGGTAGTCCTCATACTAAAGTAGACGCAGCCGGTAGTCCTCATACTAAAGTAGACGCGGCCGGTAGTCCTCATACTAAAGTAGACGCAGCCGGTAGTCCTCATACTAAAGTAGAAGCAGCCGGTAGTCCTCATACTAAAGTAGACGCAGCCGGTAGTCCTCATACTAAAGTAGAAGCAGCCGGTAGTCCTCATACTAAAGTAGAAGCAGCCGGTAGTCCTCATACTAAAGTAGACGCAGCCGGTAGTCTTCATACTAAAGTAGACGCAGCCGGTAGTCCTCATACTACAGTAGAAGCAGCCGGTAGTCGTCATACTAAAGTAGAAGCAGCCGGTAGTCCTCATACTAAAGTAGAAGCAGCCGGTAGTCCTCATACTAAAGTAGAAGCAGCCGGTAGTCCTCATACTAAAGTAGAAGCAGTCAGTAGTCCTCATACTAAAGTAGAAGCAGCCGGTAGTCCTCATACTAAAGTAGAAGCAGCCGGTAGTCCTCATACTAAAGTAGACGCGGCCGGTAGTCCTCATACTAAAGTAGACGCAGCCGGTAGTCCTCATACTAAAGTAGAAGCAGCCGGTAGTCCTCATACTAAAGTAGACGCAGCCGGTAGTCCTCATACTAAAGTAGAAGCAGTCCGGTAGTCCTCATACTAAAGTAGAAGCAGCCGGTAGTCCTCATACTAAAGAGAAGCAGCCGGTAGTCCTCATACTAAAGTAGAGCAGCCGGTAGTCCTCATACTAAAGTAGACGCAGCCGGTAGTCCTCATACTAAAGTAGACGCGCCGGTAGTCCTCATACTAAAGTAGAGCAGCCGGTAGTCCTCATACTAAAGAGAAGCAGCCGGTAGTCCTCATACTAAGTAGAAGCAGCCGGTAGTCCTCATACTAAAGTAGGCAGCCGGTAGTCCTCATACTAAAGTAGAAGCAGCCGGTAGTCCTCATACTAAAGTAGAAGCAGCCGGTAGTCCTCATACTAAAGTAGAAGCAGCCGGTAGTCCTCATACTAAAGTAGAAGCAGCCGGTAGTCCTCATACTAAAGTAGAAGCAGCCGGTAGTCCTCATACTAAAGTAGAAGCAGCGGTAGTCCTCATACTAAAGTAGAAGCAGCCGTAGTCCTCATACTAAAGTAGAAGCAGCCGGTAGTCCTCATACTAAAGTAGAAGCAGCCCGTAGTCCTCATACTAAAGTAGACACCAGATAAAGTAGTGCACGGTAGTATACTAAGTAACACCGTATACTACATCTAAGTAGCACCAAAGTTCTCTGTTAGATACGATACTGTACATAACACATGTCACATATTGCCACGACTATGTGCATGGCACTATATTGATTATTAGCACATACAGATTTATGTGCCATTAAAGTACATCACACTATATACATGTCTTCAGTGGCACATACAAGTCTGTATATATAGTGACGCTAAAATTTGTAATATATTGTGCCTGGCGACATTAGTGCAGTGGCAAGTGACTGGCGACTATAGTGTTATCTACGGTAGGCACAGGCACAGATTATTGCTTCCATTTGGCATAAATAGAATATATATGGAAATGAACTAATGCCCTTATGCTCTATGGTATACTTCTAATACCATAATGCTTTCCGAAGGTTTTATACCTTGTTTTGAGTTTTTTGTGATGATTTCATGGACATACTAAATTAGCGAATCGAATGTTACTACGGTATTTTGAGACGAGTGAGCAGAGAGAGAGAGAGAGAGAGAGACCTGATACGGAAGAGAACTGAGCCTAGGAGAAAAGATGACCAGAGAGAGTACGAGAGAGATTACGTTTGAGAGAGACAGCCAGTACTGAGAGAACGACCAGTGAGACGATGAGAGAGGAGAGAGAGAATAGTAGAGAGAGAGAGAGAGAGAGATGTACACCCCCCGAGAGAATGAAGAGAGAGAGGAGAGAGAGAGACGAGAGAATGAGAGAGAGAGAAGAGAGAGAGAGCAGAGAAGTAGAGAGAGAGAGAGACACGAGAGAGAGAGAGAGAGCGGAGAGAGCTGAGAGAGACAAAGAACTAGAACTTAAACGAATTAAAGCTATGTTCTTTACAGACAGACTTAGGGAAGAGAGAGACGAGAGAGGAAAGAGAGAGAGAATCAAGAGAAGAGAGAGAGAGACGAGAGAGAGAGAGAGAGAATGAAGCAGTGATGAGAGATGAGAGAGATGCGAGGAGTAGAGAGAGAGACCGAGAGCGAGAGCTAGAGCCCGAGAGCCGAGAGCGGAGAAGCGAGACGCGAAAGCGAAAGCGAAAGCGAAGCGTGAAAGGAGAGAGGACGAGAGAGAGAGATGAGAGAGATGAGAGAGAGAGACGCGAAGAGAGAGACGAGAGAGAAGAGAGGACTCTAATCCCCCTAAAGCGCCAATAAAAAATTACGTAAAAATTTTTTTCTTTCATTTTTTACCCCCCTCTCCTCCTCCCTTGTAAGTTTGTAACCCTTTCCCTTGTAACACTCTAACCCTTTCTTAACCGCCCCCCCTTGTAACCCTGTAACCCTTTCTAACCCTCCCCTTGTAACCCTGTAAACCCTCCCCTTGTAACCCTGTAACCCTTTCTAACCCTCCCCCTTGTAACCCTGTAACCCTCCCCGTGTAGCCCTGTAACCCTCCCTTGTAACCCTGTTAAACCCTTTCTAAACCCTCCCCCTTGTAACCCTGTAACCCTCCCTTGTAACCCTGTAACCCTTTCTAACCTCCCCCTTGTAACCTGTAACCCTCCCCTTGTAACCCTGTAACCCTTTCTAACCCTCCCACTTGTAACCCTGTAACCCTCCCCTTGTAACCCTGTAACCCTTTCTAACCCTCCCCTTGTAAACCTGTAACCCTTTCTAAGCCTCCCTTGTAACCCTGTAACCCTCCCCTTGTAACACTGTAACCCTTTGTAACCCTCCCCTTGTAACCCTGTAACCCCTCCCCTTGTAACCCTGTAACCCTTTCTAACCCTCCCCCTTGTAACCCTGTAACCCTTTCTAACCCTCCCCTTGTAACCCTGTAACCCTTCCCTTGTAACCCTGTAACCCTTTCTAACCCTCCCCTTGTAACCCTGTAACCCTTTCTAACCCTCCCCTTGTAACCCTGTAACCCTCCCCTTGTAACCCGTAACCCTTTCTAAACCTCTCCCTTGTAACCCTGTAACCCTCCCCTTGTAACCCTGCAACCCTTTCTAACCCTCCCTTGTTACCCTGTAACCCTTTCTAACCCTCCCCTTGTAACCCTTTCTTAACCCTTCCCTTGTAACCCTGTAAACCCTTTCTAACCCTCCCCCTTGTAACCCTGTAAACCCTTTCTAACACTCCCCCTTGTAACCCTGTAACCCTTTCTAACCCTCCCTTGTAACCCGTAACCCTTCCCTGTTACCCTGTAACCTTTCTAACCCTTCCTTGTTGAACCCTGTAACCCTTTCTAAACCTCCCCCTTGTAACCCTGTAACCTCCCCTTGTTAACCCTGTAACCCTTTCTAGCCCTCCCCCTTGTAACCCTGTAACCCTCCCCCTTGTAACCCTGTAACCCTTTCTAAACCCTCCCCCTTGTAACCCTGTAACCCTCCCCCTTGTAACCCTGAACCCTGTCTAACCCTCCCCTTGTAACCCTGTAACCTCCCCTTGTAACCCTGTAACCCTTTCCGAACCCTCCCCCTTGTAACACTGTAAACCCTCCCTTGTAACCCTGTAACCCTTCTAACCCTCCCCCTTGTAACCTGTAACCCTACCCCCTGTAAAACCCTCCCTTGTAACCCTGTAACCCTTCTAACCCTCCCTTTGTAACCTGTAACCTCCCCTTGTAAACCCTGTAACCCTTTCTAAACCCTCCCCTCTGAACCCTGTAACCCTCCCCCTTGTAACCCTGTAACCCTCCCCTTGTAACCCTGTAACCCTTTCTAAACCCTCCCCTTGGTAACACTGTAACCCTTTCTAACCCTTCCCTTGAACCCTGTAGGCTAACCCTTCAACCATCCCCTTGTAACCCTGTAACCCTTCCCTTGTAACCTTGTAACCCTTTTAACCCTCCCCTTGTAACCTGTAACCCTCCCTTGAACCCTGTAACCCTTTCTAACCCTCCCCTTGTAACCCTGTAACCCTTTCTAACCCTCCCCCTTGTAACCCTGTAACCTCCCCTTGTAAACCCTGTAACCCTTTCTAACCCTCCCCTTGTAAACCTGTAACCCTTCCCTTGTACCCTGTAACCCTTTCTAACCCTTCCCTGTAACCCTGTAACCCTTTCTAAGCCTCCCTTGTAACCCTGTAACCCTTTCTAACTCCCCTGTAACCCTGTAACCCTTTCTAACCCTCCCCTTGTAACCCTGTAACCCTTTGTAAACCCTCCCCTTGTAACCCTGTAACCCTCCCCTTGTAACACTGTAACCCTTTCTAACCCTTCCCTTGTAACCCTGTAACCCTTTCTAACCCTCCCCTTGTAACCCTGTAACCCTTTCTAACCCTCCCCTTGTAACCCTGTAATCCTTTCTAACCCTCCCCTTGTAACCCTGTAACCCTTTGTAACCCTCCCCTTGTAACCCTGTAACCCTTTGTAACCCTCCCCCTTGTAAAGCACGTCCAACCCCCTCTTAGAAAATTACGTAACACCAGCTAGTAACCTCCCCCCATAATTAGTAGGTTTGCATTTTTTTTTCAAATATGATAATACAAGTCTAGCCTAAGTACTGTAATTTATCACCTCTAGGTTTTTCTTTAACAAATCTGAAAATGTTATGTTATGTAACACAGGTCTGCATCCTTATTATTATTATCATTATTATTATAGAGGTATATAGCTATAATAAATTTTTTGTTTTAGTACTTAAGTTCATTCCCTCGTCTATATATTATGTTGTTGTTTTTATTGTAAGCCTTCGGGTGAGAATACAATTATTATTATTATTATTAGGCAACCGGACAATGGCCCCTGGAAACAAGCCCCACCCAGCCACCTTCAAAACCAGTTCTGCCACAATAGCGGTGGCGGAGTGGTGTTGTATGCTTTTCCAGCTTGAATCCGTTACTTCTTGTTCTACCCTGGTTAAAAGCCGTAAGAACTTTTCCTACCTCTCCTTTATTAAATCCCTTTATCCACTTAAAAACTTCTATCAGATCGCCCCTTACTGCGTCTCTCGAGTGAGTGTAATTTCAATAACTTCAATCTCTTCTCATAACTAAAGTTACGCATCCCTTGTATGACCAAAATGATACAAGGGATGGGTAACTTTAGTTATGAGAAGAGATTGGAGCTATTAAAGTTACACTCACTCGAGAGACGCAGAGTAAGGGGCGATCTGATAGAAGTTTTTAAGTGGATAAAGGGATTTAATAAAGGAGAGGTAGGAAAAGTTCTTACGGCTTTTAACCAGGGTAGAACAAGAAGTAACGGAGATCTCAGAAGAACTCTGATTCAAGCTGGAAAAGCGTAGATTTAGAAAGGAAATAGGGAAAAATTGGTTTACAAATAGGGTGGTGAATGAATGGAATGGTCTCAGTAGACAGGTAGTTAGTGCGGAGTCATTAGGGAGCTTTAAAGAGGAGCTGGATAGGTTCATGGATGGGGATGAAAGGTGGATGTAGGTAGTGTTAGGTGACAGGAACTACCACGTGTAGGGCTCGCGGCCTCTTGTAGCTTCCTTATTTTCTTATGTCTTATGTTCTTATGATGGTGGTGTTATGTGGTTGCCTGCCATGTTATTATGATGACCACACGTGAGGCTGTACACAACTTAATGCATGTGTTTTTTTAAACGTCACAACTTTAATGTTCATGTGTTAATTAATTGGGGAGGCGGTAGCGGAGTGGTTAGCGTCTCCGACTGGCGTTCTCGGTGACCCGAGTTCGACCCCCGAAGAAACCCAAAACCTTTCTGCACTGTCGAGTGGCCTAAGAACACCCACATGCCCTGCCCATCAACTCTACCTTCGACTGCGAGTGCATCGGAGGACACAGGGGGGCGGCATGAGCCTCTAATCACAGGCGTCACTATAAGAATCCTGCCTGCGCCACCACGGGCGAGGGCCAACCATCACAGCAGCCCTCAAGTGTACCTCCAGAGCCTACCATCCGAGCCCTGGGTCACCACTGCCTACAGGCGCTATAGGCACAACATGTAATAAAAATAAAAAAAAATAAAAAATGTACAATAGTCTTTCCAATGTATCAAGTCACTTTAGTCGCTTTAATTTCTACCCATTACCGTTATAATTACATACATTCCTACTCACCCCCTATGGTGAGCGAACAATACCTCCCTCACAAGGGGGGACAAAACTACCACTCTAATAATTGAGAGGGTGGGTGGTGGATAATTTCTACAGGTGACTTGATAAAATGGAAAGACTATAGTACGTCCTTATTAAGTAATGCCTCGTAATGGTAGACACTAACCTTGGCGTGTTTGCTTCCACCACATGGTAAGTTGAGAACACCTTAATTTTCGAAGCACTAACTACTCTCTTGAAGTAACTGCTACTGAGAACAATTAGGTGATAACAATAGGTAGGGAGAATAAGGTGAAAACAATTAGGTGAGAATAATTATACTGTTTCTTTTAACGAGGTGAAAAATCCTGCCCCCTTGCTGCTTACTGACTGATATTTGATGCCAGGAGAAGGGAATACTACAGTTCTTCTAAATTTAAGTAGCCTCTTATCATAGTCAACATATTATCAGGTAAACATAGGCATAACTTTAAGCATGAGACCTTATGAATGAATGGAATTTTCGCCTCGTTAAAAAATAGACTACGTATAGGTGAAGTAAGTAAGTAAGTAAGTAGGTAAGTAGTAAGTAAGTAAGTCACAGTAAGGTAAAAGATCATGCAATACCTCTCAGTGCATTGCTACCGTCCCTCTATACCTCTCTCACTTACCTATGTATCCTCCTGCAAGTTCCTCTTCTTCCTGATAAGAATAAAGCTGTAACGTCCTATAATTTGGCCCCATAGATGACAGCCAGGCAGAGTCACATGAGAGGCTGCAGATATTGATGCAGAGGTATTTGCAACACTGCTTTCCACTCCTGCAGAAGTAATAATAATAATATAAGCAATAATAAGAAGTGTTGGGACCTTCGTAAACACTCCCTCCAGGCTGTCAAAGGGAAGGGGGTCATTAGGATTTAACCCCTTCACGCCCAGTAATTCTTTGCTATATAAAAGATTGTATGTTATAAGCCATAACATTATTACAAGTAACTTAATATTGGTACAAAATTAGTTGACAAGGATACTAAACAGGTCATATCTTTAAAATATTGCTTATATTCACTAAAAATAGTCTAATGCTGGCCAAATTACTATGGAAATTACGTTCTGGGTCTCAAGGGGTTAAAGCCATATTTCATTATACAGTATTTGTGTTCTTATATGTATCTATTTTGTGTGGTGTAAATATATCATTGACCATCTAACATCGTAAGACATTTTAGGGAGCTTTAAAAGGAGGCTAGACAATTTCATGGATGGGGATGCAAGGTGGATGTAGGTACAGTAGTGTTAAGTAACAGGAACTACCACGTGTAGGTCTCACAGCCTCTTGTAGCTTCCTTATTTTCTTATGTTCTTATATTCAGTGTATCTTCTTATATTATGTGTAGGTCTCGCGGCTCTACCATTCAACCCATCCATAACATTGTCTAGCCTTTTAAAACTCCCTATTGACTCCGCATTAACTACCTGACGACTGAGTCCATTTCAATCATTTACCATCCTATAGTCTATTTTTTTTAACAAGGCAAAAAATCCATTCTATCTAAAGGTCTTATGCTTAAAATGATGCCTATGTTTACCTGATACTATGGTTAACTATGATAAAATACAGCATATATTTAGAAGGACCGTAGTATTCCCTTCTCCTGGCATCAAATATCAGTCAGTAAGCAGCAAGGGGGCAGGATTTTTTGCCAAGTAAAAAAAAATAGACTATAGTTGTGAACCAGTTTTTCCTGTGCGAGCTCCTTAGGACTGATACAGAGCAAAGGACATTTTAGAATTATTACTTAGTAGTCTGTATATCAAGAGGAACATAAGAACATAAGAAAATAAGAAAGCTACAAAAAGCCGTGAGACCTACACGAGGTAGTTCCTGTTACTTAACACTACCTACATCCACCTTTCATCCCCATCCATGAAATTATCTAGCCTCCTTTTAAAGCTCCCTCATGACTCCGCACTAACTACCTGTCTACAGAGAAATCCAGAGAAAGCACTCGTTGCTTTCTCTGCGTTGGGAGGGAAGAGAGGGAAGGAAGGAAGGCGGGGCTTAGGCGGCAGTGGTGGCGATCCGACGCTCTCATTGGCTCAACGCTCTGACATCACGGAGTGCGTCTCCTCTCCCATTGGCTGGCTGAGCGCGGTGAGGAGATAGTACCCTTCTGCCACGGCCCTCCCTGCCTGAAAGTGTTCCAAGTAATCGAAGCAGAAAATCACTTTGTAAACAATAGGACTTTCGACCTTATGGAAATGTCGGAAGAAGAATGCTAACTCCACCATCCTGTAGAGCGGGAATTGAGCTCTCTGTCGATGTAAAAATCTCATTTTTGGCCCCGGTGGCACTTAGTACCCTTCTGCCGCGGGGCGCCTCATATACTGGAGGCAAACTCTCATAGCAAGCTGCTTCTTCTTCTTCTATATACTGGAGGCAAACTATATAGCAGGCTGCTTCTTCTTCTTCTATATACTGGAGGCAAACTCTCATAGCAAGCTGCTTCTTCTTCTTCTATATACTGGAGGCAAACTCTCATAGCAGGCTGCTTCTTCTTCTTCTATATACTGGAGGCAAACTCTCATAGCAAGCTGCTTCTTCTTCTTCTATATACTGGAGGCAAACTCTAATAGCAGGCTGCTTCTTCTTCTTCTATATACTGGAGGCAAACTCTCATAGCAGGCTGCTTCTTCTTCTTCTATATACTGGAGGCAAACTCTCATAGCAGGCTGCTTCTTCTTCTTCTATATACTGGAGGCAAACTCTCATAGCAAGCTGCTTCTTCTTCTTCTATATACTGGAGGCAAACTCTCATAGCAAGGCTGCTTCTTCTTCTTCTATATACTGGAGGCAAACTCTAATAGCAGCTGCTTCTTCTTCTTCTATATACTGGAGGCAAACTCTCATAGCAGGCTGCTTCTTCTTCTTCTATATACTGGAGGCAAACTCTCATAGCAGGCTGCTTCTTCTTCTTCTATATACTGGAGGCAAACTCTCATAGCAAGCTGCTTCTTCTTCTTCTATATACTGGAGGCAACTCTCATAGCAGGCTGCTTCTTCTTCTCTATATACTGGAGGCAAAACTCTCATAGCAGGCTGCTTCTTCTTCTTCTATATACTGGAGGCAAACTCTCATAGCAAGCTGCTTCTTCTTCTTCTATAATACTGGAGGCAAACTCTCATAGCAGGCTGCTTCTTCTTCTTCTATATACTGGAGGCAAACTCTCATAGCAGGCTGCTTCTTCTTCTTCTATATACTGGAGGCAAACTCTCATAGCAGGCTGCTTCTTCTTCTTCTATATACTGGAGGCAAACTCTAATAGCAGGCTGCTTCTTCTTCTTCTATATACTGGAGGCAAACTCTAATAGCAGGCTGCTTCTTCTTCTTCTATATACTGGAGGCAAACTCTAATAGCAGGCTGCTTCTTCTTCTCTATATACTGGAGGCAAACTCTCATAGCAGGCTGCTTCTTCTTTTCTATATACTGGAGGCAAACTCTCATAGCAGGCTGCTTCTTCTTCTTCTATATACTGGAGGCAAACTCTAATAGCAGGCTGCTTCTTCTTCTTCTATATACTGGAGGCAAACTCTAATAGCAGGCTGCTTCTTCTTCTTCTATATACTGGAGGCAAACTCTCATAGCAGGCTGCTTCTTCTTCTTCTATATACTGGAGGCAAACTCTAATAGCAGGCTGCTTCTTCTTCTTCTATATACTGGAGGCAAACTCTAATAGCAGGCTGCTTCTTCTTCTTCTATATACACACAAACCTCGATTCTCGGACCTCGATTTCCCGGATATCGGATTTGCCGGACAAGATCCGAGGTCCGGGGATATGTCAGAGTCCTGGACAATTTTTTTTTTTTTTTTTCTTTCTTTTTTTTTCCCCCACGTTGAAATGCCTGGTCCTGTTCGTAAATTGACAAAGTTGTCCGGCGGTCCGAGCGTCTCCTGTCACCCCTGGTCAGTGTCCGCGCTTCCCGCCAGGTGGCAGCATGCTCAGCGGTCGTATTGTTTACATTTGGGCACACGACACTCACGGTTCACCTGCACCGCCTCCGTCAGTCCCCTGAATCCCACTGCCCCTGATGCAGGAACATCTCTGAGACTATTGAACACTTTCTGCTGCCTCCCGCCAGGTGGCAGCAAGGTCAGCGGTCGTATTGTTTACATTTGGGCACACGACACCCACGGTTCACCTGCACACCCTCTGTTAGTCCCCTGACCCCACTGCCCCTGATGCAGGAACGTCTCTTGAGACTATTGTACACTTTTTGCTGCCTCCCGCCAGGTGGCAGCATGCTCAGTGGTCGTATTGTTTACATTTGGGCACACGACACTCACGGTTCACCTGCACACCCTCCGTTAGTCCCCTGACCCCTACTGCCCCTGGTGCAGGAACGTCTCTTGAGACTATTGAACACTTTCTGCTGCCTCCTGCCAGGTGGCAGCATGCTCAGCGGACGTAAAAGTCCGCGGCGGGGTAGTTGATATTGGTGGTTGCCGGACAGTAAATACTAGAGTAGGATAAACGTCCGGGGGTGGGTAATGTGGGTTTTTTTAAATGTTATTCTCTTACTGTCTTCTTTATAGGGACTGGCAACTAAGCAGACTTTGTGTTACCCATTTTTGTTGTGCCCTTGGCCAGTTCTTTGTGACGTAAAAAAAAAAAAAAAAAAAAAAAAAAAAAAAAAAGGGCATCGGACTGTTGCGTTTCCCGGACCAGTGCTCCCCCCTATTAGTCCGGGAAATCGAGGTTTGTGTGTACTGAAGGCAAATTCTCATAGCAGGCTGCTTCTTCTTCTTCTATATACTGGAGGCAAACTCTCATAGCAAGCTGCTTCTTCTTCTTCTATATACTGGAGGCAAACTCTCATAGCAGGCTGCTTCTTCTTCTTCTATATACTGGAGGCAAACTCTCATAGCAGGCTGCTTCTTCTTCTTCTATATACTGGAGGCAAACTCTCATAGCAGGCTGCTTCTTCTTCTTCTATATACTGGAGGCAAACTCTCATAGCAGGCTGCTTCTTCTTCTTCTATATACTGGCAAACTCTCATAGCAGGCTGCTTCTTCTTCTTCTATATACTAGAGGCAAACTCTCATAGCAGGCTGCTTCTTCTTTGGGATTCCTTCACTATTCCCATTATGTATAGAGTCAATAGCAGTGTTGTGTGTTGTAAATTGTAGTAAATTGTAGTAAATAGTAAATTGTAGTAAATTGTAGTAAATAGTAAATTGTAGTAAATAGTAAATTGTTGTAAATTGTAGTAAATTGTAGTAAATAGTAAATTGTAGTAAATCGTAGTGTTGTGCTGGCATGGATATCTAAGAACTTAACTATGATAACAATAGTCCCATCATTTTAACTTCTATCTCCCATAGAAATAATCTATTAATTCTAAAAATTAGTTTTCTGAAATTAACAATAATCCAAAAACTACAACTTTCAATAAAAATATATAGACAATGAAAAAACTGTCAATAACACTATCTATAGTCACTACTGCACTAATATCACCAGGCGAATTTTACAGGCGAATATTATGAATTTTAGCATCACTACAGACCCTGTATGTGCTGCCACTAAAGACATGTACATAATATAAACTACTATTCATGCCTCTTTAGTGGCACATACAAATTTGTAGTGATGCTAAAATGTGTAATATATGGCGTCTGGCGACATTATAGTCTTTTTTTTTTTAACGAGGTGAAAAATCCTGCCCCCTTGCTTCTTACTGACTGATATTTAATGCCAGGAGAAGGGAATAGTACAGTTCTTCTAAATTTCAGCTGTATTTTATTATAGTTAACCATATTATCAGGTAAACATAGGCATAATTTTAAGCACGAAACCTTAAGATAGAATGGATTTTTTGCCTTGCTAAAAAAAATTGACTATAGTGCAGTGGCGACTATAGTGATACTGACGGTACACGAGTTCTACCATCACTACGAAGGAATACAAGCAACCAATACAAGCTCTACCAACAATACAAAGAAATTTCCAACCAATACAAGTTCTACCACCACTACAAAGAGTAACTCAAACTTGCCTGTTGCCTATCCATTACACCACCACGGCTTGCATGTAGTCTATCTCCAGCGACGATGCTCAGTGCTGCTTGAAGTCACTGTACACGCCCCCCACGATCTGCAGGGTGGTGGTGGTGATGTTGGCGGTGTTGAGCGGGGCGGCGTTGGGCTAAGGGTTGCCACGGTAGTACGCTTTGAAGGCTGTGAAGGGAAGGTAAATGTCCGTCCACTCTCCTTTGGGAATCTGTAAATAGTTTCGAGAATTAAATGACGTACCATACCCATAAGAAAATAAAAACATAAAGCTACAAGAGACCTACACGTGGTAGTTCCTGTTACTTAACACTGCCTACATCTACCTTTCATCCCTATCCATAACACTGTCTAGCCGTCTTTTAACCCTTTAATGGGCACTTACAGAGTTTGTTTAAAAAAAAAATATTTAATGACATTTTCCTTTATTTTGATAAGTAAGAAGCAACTTTCACTAGGAACGTTTTTTTTAATACATCATAGTTCTTATGTTATGAACCTCTACAATTTTGCTGAGCTGCCCAGTTATGGTTACTTACTCAATATTTTTTATTTATATTTGTAACTAGGAAAACATAAGAAAACTAAGTTTTTTTTAGGTATTTGATATCTCTGATCTGATGTTGTATTTTTCTTTGTTTAAGTAATGAAACAACGACATATGGAAATGCAGATTCGTTTTTGAAAAAAAAAAATGTCCTTCTCTTTTCACAAAAAATCTATATAAATATTTGTTGATCCCAAAATACATAATTGAGCATTCAAAAACTATCACTATATGTAAATAAATGAGAAGTCAAAGAATTTTGATGCAACTCCTTATATTTGATATTGAAAGACCCTGTGTTGATATTGAAAGATCCAACATTTTCGCCAATACATTGTTTTTTTTTCTTTCTTTTCGTTCCAATCAGTACACACCAGTACATAACGTAGTTTTGCCTTGGTATTAGAGCAAATCATGAATGATTCCAGAAGAACATGACCTGCAACAGATTTTGTAACACAAACAAAGATCAACAAATTTTTACCATAACTGGGCCGCTCAACAAAATTGTTGACTAACATTTAGAGTGCTGGTATTATATCATAGTCATCACAAATCAAACACAATTAATACTCATTATTGTCACCGACATTTAAATGTCAAAATATGAACAAGAAAAGAATGATTACTTACCTATATCACACGAAGATGAGGAGAGAAACACAAAGAAAATCTACAGAGTCCACCTGGCAGTGTTCCCTTTTTTACAATGAGTCATATCCTCAACGCAAAGCCATATATTGGGAAACTTATACACTAGGCTAACATCTATAATGCTGTTGAACAGCCTGATACTTCATTCAGAACCTGCATTTAATGTGTTTTAAAAATGGCTGAATGTGCCTCAACAATTTTGTTGAGCAACCTGCTTAAGGGTTAAAGCTCCCTATAGACTCTGCACTAACTACCTGACAACCGAATCCATTTCAATCATTTACCACCCTATTTATGAACCAGTTTTTCCATATTTTTTTTTTAAATCTACACTTTTCCAGTTTCTCCCTATTTTTTTTTTTTAAATCTACGCTTTTCCAGTTTGAATCCGTAAAAGACTTTCGATCACAGGCACTAGAGATTACTTATTGTTGCTGAAATATTGTTATAGTTAGTGCGATGTCAATAGGGAGTTGTAAAGGGAGGCTAGACAGTGTTATGGATGGGGATGAAAGGTGGATGCAGGTAGTGTTAAGTAACAGGAACTACCACGTGTAGGTCTCACAGCCTCTTGTAGCTTCCTTATGTTCTATATATTCTTATTGTTTATGTTGGATTTTTATTTTTTATGAATACAAACATATGAATTACTCACCTCATAAAAAGCTTCATATTCAGTGTTTATTTGATCCCTGTCCGTTGTGTTGGAGATTCACCTTGTACACATGGTTGTCGCCCTGGCCTCGGACTCTCAGCCCCACGCCTGAGTAAGGGCTCAGGTCCCACGTGTTGTTGTTGTTGAAGCCCACAAAGCCCGCACCGTTGGGCTGAGGGTTCAGCAGGGAGAACATCACAGCCCTCTGGAACAGCTGGGTTTTCTGGAAAATATACAGAAATTAAAACACTATTAACACCTTGAGGCCCAGAACGTAAATTCCATAGTAATTTGGGTACCATTAGATGATTTTTAGTGAATATAAGCAATGTTTTATAGATATGACCTGTTTAGTATCCTTGTCGACTAACTAATTTGGTATATTCAGTTACTTTTCGTAATTTTATGGCTAACAACAGATGATTTTATATAGCAAAGGAAAGATCTGGGCTTGAAGGGGTAAATATCACAAATAAACAAGATTCCTGCATAAAGGTTAATTCTATCAGTAAGTCCTGAATAAAGCAGTCAGTACACCTGAGGGAAAACAATCTGTTCTAATCAATTAGTATTTCTGCCCAGCACACACTACCACACACACAAATTCTATCATCACTCCCACCTGGTCTAAACCATCCTCCAAAAGCATATTCACACTCCCATCACCCACCGTTCCTCCAGTCATTCATCAACAACACTCTGCTGCTTGTAAGGACCCATTCTAACCTGACCCAGCCTTTCTGGCCTACCACAAGAGGCTGGATGGGTCTTACAGTATCCTTGGTTGGGTCCATTGTGGATGCCTGACCAGGATGCAACACAGCACCTCATGCGATCAAACATATCATGAATGACTGCACTTCCACAGTCCACACACAACAACCACACGCGCCAACACAACATAGGCCCGTACCAAGAGTCATGATGAAGGTCGAGCGACAAACGACGAACGACTGAGGAAGGGTACCATAAAAGAGATATTTTTCGGAACGGAAGCAGCGACGACGGTCGAAGGTCGGCACGAAGACACGGGTAACCCCGTGTCTTCGTGCTGACCTTCGTCGCTGCTCTTCGTTCCGAAAAATATCCCTTTTATGGTACCCTTCCTCAGTCGTTCGTCGTTTGTCGCTCGACCTTCATCATGACTCTTGGTACGGGCCATACACTCCATGAAGGTGCCAGGAGAAAATCTGGTCTAGGCCATGGCCATCCTCAAGAGCTCAGGGCCAGACAGCCTGAAGAACTTTACAGCAACAACCCTCCAGCCACCAGAATGACTGAAGATCTACACATGCTTGCTTACCTGCAGTACAAATGCTCCCTTGGACATGCCCGGCTCCCTCACAGTGTCCGAAGACTCCACCCAGTCGCTGACGGAATCCAGCGTGCGGAAGTCGTACATCATCATGGCGGCGGCGCGATGACTCTCACTGGTCACGACACTCCTGAATGAGATATTACAAAAGAACATAAGAACATAAGAAAATAAGGAAGCTACAAGAGGCTGTGAGACCTACACGAGGTAGTTCCTGTTACTTAACTCTACCTATATCCACCTCTCTTCCCCATCCATGAATTTATCCAGACTCCTTCTTAAAACCCCAATAGACTCCGCATTGACCACCTGACGACTGAGTCCATTCATATTACTGATGTAAATACTGATTGGGTTCAAAGCCATCCTAATAACTTCTAGGTTCCTGGTCATTTGAATAGGGAATTTGTGTAAGCTTCTCAAAATTACTTAGGGGTAATAATGAAAGTACACGTAATAAAAGGCCAATGACTAGGTTGTCTTTGCTGATAAATGAATAAAAGGGTAAGTTTTCTTTACTGAAGATGAATGTGGTTTGGTGGACAAGTGTTTTGCTGTTTGATTCTTAAATTCCTTCAAAAAATACATAAAAAAACCACAAGTTGCAATGATGTAAGATGCAAAGAGCAAGTTGTAATGTCTTTTTTTTTTTTTTTTTTTTTTAACATTTTTCAGTTTCTTTCTTATTTCATACATTATAAATCATTCATGATTATAAACAACTTTTCTTTTCTTCTCAAACTGCTGAGGCAACAACTAAAAACCTACAATAGAATACCTCAAAACAAATAGCACCATCAATTTATGATATATCACTTTTTAAATTTGTTCAAATACAGTAGTTAGTTAGTATATAGTTACACATGTATTTTCCTGTACTACAAGTCTTTTCTCAAACATGTAGAGCATTGGAGGACAACCAGACGTGAAACTTACCCTTGCGAGAACCCTTACTTACCCTTGCGAGAACCCTTACTTACCCTTGCGAGAACCCTTAATTACACTTGCGAGAACCCTTACTTACCCTTGCGAGAACCCTTAATTACACTTGCGAGAACCCTTACTTACCCTTGCGAGAACCCTTACTTACCCTTGCGAGAACCCTTAATTACACTTGCGAGAACCCTTACTTACCCTTGCGAGAACCTTTACGAGAACCCTTACTTACCCTTGCAAGAGACAGGCAGTACCCAGGCCCACTGAGACGCCCAGTAGGAGGTGGGCAAGTCTTAGTCCTTTAGTCCACATCTTCCTGCAAACATAAGAACATAAGAACATAAGGAAGCTACGAGAGGCCGCGAGACATAAGAACATAAGGAAGCTACGAGAGGCCGCGAGACATAAGAACATAAGAAAATAAGGAAGCTACAAGAGGCCGTGAGACACAAAAACATAAGGAAGCTACAAGAGGCCGCGAGACATAAGAACTTAAGAAAATAAGGAAGATACAAGAGGCCGCGAGACCTACACGAGGTAGTTCCTGTTACTTAACTCTACCTACATCCACCTCTCTTCCCTATCCATGAAATTATCCAGACTCCTTTTAAACCTCCCTATTGACTCCACACTAACTACTTGACGACTGATTCCATTCCAATCATTCACCACCCTATTTGTGAACCATTTTCTCCCTATTTCCTTTTTAAATCTATGCTTTTCCAGCTTGAATCAAACATGACTCTCCTTAATACACGAGGGATTTGGTCTGTGTTTCTAAGTAAGGTAAAAGGATAATATTATAGCCATTATCTTTCTAATTCTTATAAATTATATAGCCTACCGAAGAAGACAATGCTCACTACTTAACAATACGGCCCACCTCAGTAATACGTCCTGCTTACAGTGTTACAGTGTTACAGTGGCAATAAACAGCTCTTTCAATACCTTACAGATGTCAGCAAGCCCATGTAACATTATTTAATACAAATAATAAATACCTCCATCTGAAAAAGCACTGGTTATAATGGACGAGAGCTTCGTAGTCGTTTTCAGAGACATCGACAAATTTTTCCTGGCCTACAATAGGTGCTTTGGTAATAATGGACGAGAACTTCGCGGTCGTTTTCAGAGACACCGAATATTTTGTCCTGCCCTACAATAGGTGCTTTATCTAATGGAGATAGTTTTATTTTCCGGAAACCAATAAAACCATTTCAAAAAAAAAAAAAAAACCTAACCTTAACCACTAAGCTATACCTAACCTAACCTTATAGGTTTTAATGAAACCTAACCTAACCTTAACCACTAAGTATACCCAACCTAACCTTAACCATGTATAAAATTCGGTGGTGAAATAATTTTTCTTATTTTCTAATGGGTTTCCGGAAAATAAAACTATCTCCATTAGAAAAATCACCTATTGTAGGCCAGGAAAAATTAGTCAGTGTCTCTGAAAACGACCGCGAAGTCCTCGTCCATTATAACCCTGTCACTAGAAATAGGAACAGGTACCGCCTAAATAAGGGGCTTAAAAATCCTCATTCCTCTCTCTCTATAGCTATACAGCCATTTTCACCTATTTTCAGGTTTCTGCATTGATATCCTCCCCATCTACCTTTGTTCAGCCTTGCATAGCGCCGGTAGTCCCGTATTTTAAGGGTAGTAATAATCCACACAGCCGTATACCAGTCCCGTGTACACAAACGGTGACGTCATAAGCCCCGTGACGTCACAGCCACGGCGGCTTGCCGACTGCAGCCATGCTCCTTTTCCCTTCATTAATCTTATAACATCAAATACATCAAATAGTGAATAAATCAACACGCATAAAGTAAAATAATGATAAATAGAACATAATAAGCCTAAAAAATCAATGAAATAACGAAGAAATAGTTCAATATCCCGTATCAAAATATGGCCAAAAAAGCCTCAAATTTACCACTACCAAAATCGACTTTTTAACGCAGCTCTTACAATTCGTGAAAAAAATATGAGTAAATAGTGTACGATGAGTGTATCTTATAAACAGTAACAGATCGGAGTTTGGTGTTGAAACCGTGGAGCAAACTATGTTTTGTTTTTTCGATATTTTGACCCTTTCAACCACTCAGTCAGCTGTATTATTTCACTAAACACGTAGCCCGTTGTGACGATATAAAGGGTTGCCAATATAAAAGGTTGCCAGGCCCCTACTGCGCATGCGCGGTGGCGTGAGAAACCAAATATATCAGGTAAATAGAAATATCGTCTAAAATCAGTTAAACAATGCTATCCTTCACCAAATGAGGCATCCCACAATAGAAGAATGCCTCATCTATTGCTGTCATCAAGATACTCTGATGGGACTACTCTATTCTGGGACTGAGAGTGCTGTGAAGTGTGGGGCAGGTGTATCCAGCTTCTTTCCTGTGAAATCAGGAGTGAGGCAGGGGTGCGTCCTTGCCCCATCACTTTTCAACGCTTGTATGGACTGGGTATTGGACAAGGTTGTAGATCAAAGTGATTGTGGAGCATCCGTCGGCAACACCAAGATCACTGATCTTGTTTTTGCCGATGATGCAGTAATCTTTGCTGAGTCGCTGGAGGTCCTGGTGATGGCTCTCGAGGCGCTGCACGAGGAGACAAAGCCTTTGGGACTTGAGGTCTCCTGGCTCAAGACCAAGGTCCAGGTATTTGGAGACTTACTAGATGAAGCAGTACAGTCTGTTCATGCGTGTGGCGAGGACATTGAGATCTTGGAAAGTTTTACATACCTTGGTAGCGCAGTCCATAATGACGGCGGGTCACGTCAAGAAGTCTTACGACGGATTGGCATAGCCCACGGTGTTACGGACTCGCTCAGCGGGAGTATTTGGCGTTGTCGGTACCTGTGCAGGAGGACAAAGATCCGGATCTTCAAGTCGCTTGTGATCCCTGTCTTACTCTATGGTTGTGAGACATGGACACTAAATAGTGACTTGAAGAGACGAATCAATGCCTTTGGTAATAAGTGTCTTCGCAGAATCATGGGGTATCGCTGGGATGATTACGTGTCAAATCAGCGATTGCACCGTGAGACTGAATCGAGGCCTATTACCTGCATAGTCCATCAGCGCCAACTTCGGCTATATGGGCATGTGGCACGCTACCCTGAAACCGATCCTTCCCATCGGGTTGTATCTGTAAGAGACAATCCGGCGTGGAGGAGGCCAAGGGGGCGCCCACAAGGCTCGTGGCTGGGGCAAGTTGATGTTTCTTGTCGAGAGCTGCTTGGTATGGGAAAGGAGCCTGCATGGGAACTCGCGCGTGGTGACCCCCGGGAGTGGCGTCGTAGGGTGGGCGAGGCGACGCGCCCCCCAGCGTATGCCCCCAATGATTGATTGAAGATACTCGCCCAACAGTGTTGTTTACATGAGATATTTTGGTTCTTAGTGTTGCTGCTTGGCCCGCTCTCGCACCGACCACCGCCCCAAGCCAGCAATATGGCAAATTATGTCATAAATGATAAGTGTCCGTACACTATAAGGCTGTCCATGATAGAAGAAGACTTGAACAATCGCTGTATACCAGACACAAGCCCAGTGGTTAGATATATATGAACACTAGCCGCAAAGCCGCCCTCCGGGCGGACTTTTTGGCTAGCTCCTGTGGAGGGCTATTGGTGGTGGGCCTTCGGCCCACCACCTGTGTTTGGTGGGCCTTCGGCCCACCAAACACGGACTCTCCAGATAGCCCCTTCTAACTTTCCTGAAATCATGGATGTAGAAATGTATGTATTACCCCCACCCATTCACTCACCCATTACCCATCACCCCCCACCCATTCACTCACCCATTACCCATCACCCCCCACCCATTCACTCACCCATTACCCATCACCACACACCCATTCACTCACCCATTACCCATCACCCCCCACCTATTCCCTCACCCATCACCCATCACCCCCAACCCATCACCCCCCACCCATTCACTCACCCATCACCCCACACCCATTACCCATCACCCCACCCATTCACTCACCCATTACCCATCACCCTACATCAAGGTTTCCTCAATTCTCGCAACCCACTTTTTTTTCACAATTATCGCTAATAGGCTGCTAGAAAAAGAAAAAATAAAGTGATCGCATCATCTCATAATTGGGCTTAAAACCTTCCCCTGGTCAACCCGGTTCCAAAAATGTTTCATATGAGGTGATTGCGCCACGGGGGGCGGAACCTATACCAGACACACACACACACACACACACACACACACACACACAGACAGACAGACAGACAGACACACTTTCGCTTATATTTACCATTACCCATCACCCCCCACCTATTCCCTCACCCATCACCCATCACCCCCAACCCATCACCCCCCACCCATTCACTCACCCATCACCCCACACCCATTACCCATCACCCCACCCATTCACTCACCCATTACCCATCACCCTACATCAAGGTTTCCTCAATTCTCGCAACCCACTTTTTTTTCACAATTATCGCTAATAGGCTGCTAAAAAAAAAAAAAAAGTGATCGGATCATCTCATAAATGGGCTTAAAACCTTCCCCTGGTCAACCCGGTGCCAAAAATGTTTCATATGAGGTGATTGCGCCACAGGGGGCGGAACCTATACCAGACACACACACACACACACACACACACACACACACAGACAGACAGACAGACAGACACACTTTCGCTTATATTTACCATTACCCATCACTCCCCACCTATTCCCTCACCCATCACCCATCACCCCCAACCCATCACCCCCCACCCATTCACTCACCCATCACCCCACACCCATTACCCATCACCCCACACCCATTACCCATCACCCCACCCATTCACTCACCCATTACCCATCACCCTACATCAAGGTTTCCTCAATTCTCGCAACCCACTTTTTTTTCCACAATTATCGCTAATAGGCTGCTAAAAGAAAAAGAAAAAAAAAAGTGATCGAATCATCTCATAAATGGGCTTATGACCTTCCCCTGGTCAACCCGGTTCCAAAAATGTGCCATATGAGGTGATTGCGCCACGGGGGGCGGAACCTATACCACACACATACACACACGGACAGACAGACAGACAGACAGACACACTTTCGCTTATATTATTATAGATTACCCATCACCCCCCACCTATTCCCTCACCCATCACCCATCACCCCCAACCCATCACCCCCCACCCATTCACTCACCCATCACCCCACACCCATTACCCATCACCCCACCCATTCACTCACCCATTAACCATCAAGGTTTCCTCAATTCTCGCAACCCACTTTTTTTCACAATTATCGCTAATAGGCTGCTAAAAAAAAAAAAAAAAAGTGATCGGATCATCTCATAAATGGGCTTATAACCTTCCCCTGGTCAACCCGGTTCCAAAAATGTTTCATATGAGGTGATTGCGCCACAGGGGGCGGAACCTATACCAGACACCCACACACACACACACACACACACACACACAGACGACAGACAGACAGACACACTTTCGCTTATATTTACCATTACCCATCCCTCCCCACCTATTCCCTCACCCATCACCCATCACCCCCAACCCATTCACTCACCCATTCACTCACCCATCACCCCACACCCATTACCCATCACCCCACCCATTCACTCACCCATTACCCATCACCCTACATCAAGGTTTCCTCAATTCTCGCAACCCACTTTTTTTTTCACAATTATCGCTAATAGGCTGCTAAAAAAAAAAAAAAAAAAAAGTGATCGAATCATCTCATAAGTGGGCTTATGACCTTCCCCTGGTCAACCCGGTTCCAAAAATGTGCCATATGAGGTGATTGCGCCACGGGGGGCGGAACCTATACCACACACACACACACACAGACAGACAGACAGACAGACAGACAGACACACTTTCGCTTATATTATTAAGATATACGGGTGTTTTGGTGCACCTGGCACAAACTGCAAGGGACGACACCATGGCAGGTTTGTGCTCCTGTTTGTAATAATACAGTAATGTTCCCTGCTTTAACTTTGGTCGTACATTGAATAATCAGTATTGTACAGGTGGGCTAAGTATTTGTACAAAACAACGCGTTATTATGTGTAAATCATATCATGTTCACCCATCCACGTCGGAGGCATGCGCGGGAAGGGTGACATAGAAAAAGGCATATTTAACAGTAAGAATACAACGTCTGTGTGTCATTATCGACAAGTATGTTCCTGGTTGACTACTTTATATATTGTATTAGTGCCAAGGCAATACAGAATGGATTTCCATAGTAATAAGAACAAATAAGCCAGGCATCCACGTCGGAGGCATGCCCGGTGTAGCGATCTGACCAGCCCCTTGGCCCGAGTAGCTACACTGCACAAATACGCACTGAAACACTGCTCCCTGGGTGAATAGTTGTTTGACAATGTATAACAATTTAATAATAAATGACCTACATGAGAAAATAATATAACATGTGTTTTGGTTTCCTTATTTATCAGGGTACCACATTCATCGCCACATAGCTACAAGGTAAATAAGATGTAAAGAAGCATATATTCCACTGTATCTGTACCACAGTGGTCTATGATCGAAGTTATCACTGACTAGTATAAATAAATGACCTACATGAGAAAATAATATGACTTGTGTTTTGGTTTCCTTATTTATCAGGGTACCACATTCATCGCCATATAGCTACAAGGTAAATAAGATGTAAAGAAGCATATATACCACTGTATCTGTACCACAGTGGTCTATGATCGAAGTTATCACTGACTAGTATAAATAAATGACCTACATGAGAAAATAATATGACTTGTGTTTTGGTGACATTATTTATCAGGGTAGGCCCCCCCTACCACATTCATCGCCACATAGCTACATGGCCTAAATAAAATGTAAAGAAGCATATATACCACTGTATCTGTACCACAGTGGTCTATGATCGAAGTTATCACTGACTAGTATAAATAAATGACCTACATGAGAAAATAATATAACTTGTGTTTTGGTGACACTATTTATCAGCGTACCACATTCATCGCCACATAGCTACATGGTAAATAAGCTGTAAAGAACCATATATACCACTGTATCTGTACCACAATGGTCTATGATCGAAGTTATCACTGACTAGTGTAAATAAATGACCTACATGAGAAAATAATATAACTTGTGTTTTGGTGACACTATTTATCAGGGTACCACATTCATCGCCACATAGCTACATGGTAAATAAAATTAAAAAAACCATATATACCACTGTATAGTGGTCTATGATCGAAGTTATCACTGACTAGTATAAATAAATGACCTACATGAGAAAATAAATACTTGTGTTTTGGTGACACTATTTATCAGGGGAACAAATATATCGCCGTAACAACGATAAATAAGGTTGCGCTTTTCCGCGCATGCGCAGTAGGGGCCTGGCAACCTTTTATATTGGCAACCCTTTATATCGTCACAATGTCAGGGTGGCAAGGTTGGTAGAGACGTGAGCTTGCAATGTGCAGAGTCCCTGCGCATTCGGTCAGCGGTTCGAGTCCGCCTAGTTCGTGCTGACGTGGCGGCGCTTTGTATAGTCAATAACCTTGTAGTTGGTACTTGCAAAGTGTCTAGATAGGATGAAAATCTTATCTTATCACTAAACACGTGAAAAACCCGTCTCCTAGACACACAAACACACAGCGATTGTAGGGATGGCTAAGGGGACACAAATAACCTCACCGCTCAAGTAGAAGCGAGACTAAGGTACAGTAAAAATATAAACAAAACCACACTCAAAACTATAAAACAAAATATACCCACCAAGCGCAAGAATAATAGATAAAACTATGCGGAAATATCGAAATATATTAAAATACACAAAAATCTCCCTCCATATGATATAGAAAAATAATTATCAACATAATATCGGTAAAATTTACGGTATTACTAAATGATTGAATCGTATTTCTTCTACGAAGGCCTTAAGTATCGGACACTTTTAATGGTAAGTCATAAAAAAAGCTCAGGTTTTCAATATGGCTTTACAACCCATAATCGGCCCACGAATAAAAAAAAGTCATCATTCGTTTAAATACGTAATCGGCACATCGTAACCTTGCGGAGAGGCAGGATTCCCTTTAGCCAATCAGCGGCCTTGCTCTGGTCTCAGCCAAACAGCGTTCAGTAACCAGCTGGGCGGCGATATACAGACGTATTTACTCGTAAATAAGATTAATTTTACCCTTAAATACCTTATTTATGGCATATTAGTGATGCTAAGAGTATTCTTAGTGATTCATATAGGTGGGACGATGATAATTACCGCCATATTAGCCTTTCAGCGTCATATTCTCCCTAAAATACATGACTGTTCTTACTTTTAGGCTGGTAATGGTAATTACGACGTGTTTTCGGTAAGTGTCTCCCGCTGAATACTACACAGACGTACCCAGGGTATATCTTGATGCGCTGATCCCAGGTTCTAGTCCAGCGTGCCTGATAGTAGCTTGTTATGGACCAGTGTCAAAGCCGTCTCTATGTAAAAGCCTGCGCCTGAGATTGATGACGTCACGGACGGAGTCTGTACGAGGCCACCGAGATGACAAGTTTACCTACCTAATTATATGTTTATCAGTATAAAAGATATATTGTTATCTTCGGAAATGTTTGTTCTATAATATTATCAAATAAAAACCCGTAAAACACACTAAAGAAATGCCATTATGAGACTCTCAAGAAATATGCATGAACTTAAACTCTTCGCCATTTAATATTTTTCTCGAAAACATTTTACATGGAGAACATCAATAGAAGCGGAATTTAGCTAGCTTACCATTGCTATATTATGTTTTCTGATAAATGAATTAGCAGCATGCATAAATTAGCGTTAACTAACATGACATGATATAACATAACATCATGAAATCGGGTAATTTCGTACCTAATATATGTTTATCAATATAAAAGATATATTGTTATCTTCGGAAATGTTTGTTCTATAATATTATCAAATAAAGAACCGTAAAACAGACTAAAGAAATGCCATTATGAGACTCTCAAGAAATATGCATGAACTTTAACTCTTCGCCATTTAATATTTTGCTCAAAAACATTTTACATAGAGAATATCAATAGAAGCGGAATTTAATTAGCTTTCCATTGCTATATTTCGTTTTCTGATAAATGAATTAGAACCATACATAAATTAGCGTTAACTAACTAAAAAGATCATGAAATCGGGTAATTTTTCCCGATTGATGATGTTATTTATTTAGTTAACGCTAATGTATGTATGGTTCTAATTAATTTATCAGAAAACAAAATATATCAATGGAAAGCTAATTAAATTCCGCTTCTATTGATATTCTCCATGTAAAATGTTTTCGAGCAAAATATTAAATGGCGAAGAGTTTAAGTTCATGCATATTTCTTGAGAGTCTCATAATGGCATTTCTTTAGTGTGTTTTACGGTTTTTTATTTGATAATATTATAGAACAAACATTTCCAAAGATAACAGTATATCTTTTATACTGATAAACATATATTAGATAGGAAATTACCCGATTTCATGATGTTATGTATTTAGTTAACGCTAATTTATGCATGCTGCCAATTCATTTATCAGTAAACGAAATATATCAATGGAAAGCGAATTAAATTCCGCTTCTATTGATATTCTCCATGTAAAATGTTTTTGAGCAAAATATTAAATAGCGAAGAGTTAACAGTGGGTGAAAGGTGGGTGCAATGAGAGCCGTACCGCCCGTACATCCTCACTCGCTGAAAGCTCGGCTCCTACTGATTTGTGGAGCAGACTCTGCTACTGACGTCACGTCCATCCCGCTCTCCCAGACGCAGGCTTTTACATACAGACGGCTTTGCCAGTGTCCCGCACCGAGTGGCGTTCTCGAAGACCCGATTGAGACCCATATATCCACTGAAAATATTGCTGAACCGTCGAGTGGCCTAAGAACACCCACATGCTGCCCATTAAATCTGCCTTCGATTGCGAGTGTATCGGAGGTCACAGGGGGGCGGCATGAGCCTATTATCACAGGCGTCACTATAAAAATCCAGTCTGCGCCACCACGGGCGGGCTTAAGAAATCATTATTTATCTCTCTCTATAGCTATACAGCCATTTTCACCTATTTTCGGGTTTGTACATTGATATTATCCCCATCTATCTTTGTTCAGCCTGCATAGAGCCGGTAATCCCGTATTATAAGGGTAGTAATGATCCACACAGCCGTATACCAGCCCCAGGTCAACAAACGGTGACGTCACACAGCCTGACGTCACAGCCACGGCGGCTTGCCGACTGCAGCCATGCACCTTTCCCTTCATTAATCTTATAACATCAAATACATCAAATAGTGAATAAATCAACACGCATAAAGTAAAATAATGATAAATAGGACACAATAAGCCTAAAAAATCAATGAAATTACGAAGAAATAGTTAAATATCCCGTCTCAAAATATGGCCGAAAAAGCCTCAAATTTACCACTACCAAAATCGACTTTTTAACGCAGCTCCTACAATTCGTGAAAAAAATATGAGTAAATAGTGTACGATGAGTGTATCTTATAAACAGTAACAGATCGGAGTTTGGTGTTGAAACCGTGGAGCAAACTATGTTTTGTTTTTTCGATACTTTGACCCTTTCAACCACTCAGTCAGCTGTATTATTTCACTAAACACGTGAAAAACCCGTTTCCTAGACACACACAAACATACATAGTCTGTAGGGATGGCTAAGGGGACACTAATAACCTCACCGCTCAAGTAGAAGAGAGACTAAGGTACAGTAAAAATATAAACAAAACCACACTCAAAACTATAAAACAAAATATACCCACCAAGCGCAAGAATAATAGATAAAACTATGCGGAAATATCGAAATATATTAAAGTACACAAAAATCCCCCTCCATATGATATAGAAAAATAATTATCAACATAATATCGGTAAAATTTACGGTATTACTAAATGATTGAATCGTATTTCTTCTACGAAGGCCTTAAGTATCGGACACTTTTAATGGGAAGTCATAAAAAAAGCTCAGGTTTTCAATAAGGCTTTACAATCCATAATCGGCCCACGAATAAAAAAATTCATCATTCGTTTAAATACGTAATCGGCACCTCGTAACCTTGCGGAGAGGCAGTATTCCCTTTAGCCAATCAGCGGCCTTGCTCTGGTCTCCCCCAATCAGCGTTCAGTAACCAGCTGGGCGGCCAAGTTTAATTACTAATTATCCTCGATAGAGACTGAAATACTCGTAAATAAGGTGAATTTTACCTTTAAATACCTTATGTATGGCATATTAGTGATGCTAAGAGTATATATTCTTAATGATTCATATAGGTGGGACGATAGTAATTACCGCCATATTAGCCTTTCATCGTCATATCTATAATAATATAAGCGAAAGTGTGTGTGTGTGTGTGTGTCTGTCTGTCTGTCCGCGATAGGTGCCGCCCCCTGTGGCGGAATCCCATCATATGTCACAGTTTTGGAATCAGGTTGACCAGGGGAAGGTTTTCAGCCCACTTATAAGATGATCCGATCACTTTTTTTTTTCTTTTTTTTTAGCAGCCTATTAGCGAGAACTGTGAAGAAAAAAAAGTGGGTTGCGAGAATTGAGGAAACCTTGATGTAGGGTGATGGGTAATAGGTGAGTGAATGGGTGGGGTGATGGGTTATGGGTGTGGGGTAATGGGTGAGTGAATGGGTGGGGGGTGCATTTCAGGGAAGTTAGAAGGGGCTATCTGGAGAGTCTGTGTTTGGTGGGCCGAGGTGGTGGGTAATGGGTCTATCTGGAAAGTCTGTGTTTGGTGGGCCGAAGGCCACCAAACACAGGTGGTGGGCCGAGGGCCCACCAATAGCCCTCCGCAGGAGCTAGCCAAAAAGTCCGTCCGGAGGGCGGCTTTGCTTTCAGGAAAGTTAGAAGGGGCTATGATGTGAATGGGTTAGCGTTAATACATACATTTCAACATCCATGATTTCGGGAAAGTTAAAAGGGGCTATCTGGAGAGTCTGTGTTTGGTGGGACTTCGGCCCACCAAACACAGGTGGTGGGCCAATATTCGGCCCACCAATAGCCCTCCGCAGGAGCTAGCCAAAAAGGCCTCCCGGAGGGCGGCTTTGCGGCTAGTTCTCCCTAAAATACATGACTGTTCTTACTTTCAGGCCGGTAATGGTATATTATGACGTGTTTTCGGTAAGTGTCTCCGGCTGAATACTACACAGACGTACCCAGGGTATATCTTGATGCACTGATCCTAGGTTAGAGTCCAGCGTGCCTGAGGGTAGCTTATTATGGACCACTATGACCCGCGCCGTACCCGTGGTCGCGGCGGTACGGGGCTCACGCCGTATCTTTAGATCAGACACACACACTGGGGGGCTAATACCTAAGCGAATAATAATAAGCGAATACGCGATTAGAAATAGTGGGGGGCAAGAAGTAGAAAAGTATAAGAAAAATAAAGAATAAATGAGACAGCAGGAGTATACAATGATAAGTGGCAACAAGAGGCTCTTTCAATGGGGTGCAGTCAGTTCGTACACAAGTTGTTTCGTACACCAGTAGATTCGTACACCAAAAAGTTGTTTCGTAGTCTATATGAAATCATAGTCGTTTCGTACACTCAGCTCAGAGGTGAACTAGAGTTACGAAATGACACCAGGTATGTACGAAAAAACTCAAAATCAGTGTACGAAACAACTAACAAAACCTCTTCTTCTTCTCTTCTTCTTCTTGTGACCTTTTTTGCTTATTATCGCTTTGTAGGTCCTCTGTCAAGCTCGAGGTCGAACTTAACATACATCTTCCTTCTTGCCTCTCTGCGTGCCTTTCTTTCTCTGCCACCTGTGGGGGGAGAAGGGCACAACAGGGGAGTATATACATATATTAAGTCCTCCTATCACCTACCCTCCTAGACATCTTCTACATTCCCACGCAATCTTTCCTCCCAAGCCTTCTTCAAAAACACCTTAGCTTCTCTACAATTTGCTTTCTCTCTTCCTTACTGCCATACAGTCCTAAACACAGTAAGGATTTCCCCCATCCCACCTCGTGCTCCTTCTCCCCCCATTCTCCTTCCCCCCTATCACTCCTACTATGGATTGTACCAGCCTCCTCCTCTCCTGCTCATACTACCACACTCTATTATTAGGTGTTCTGTAGTTTCTCTTACCCGCTCCTCTTTCAAAAGCTACAGGCCCGGGCCCATACTTATAAAGATTTAGGATTCGTCCTTAGGGCTCGCTCGAGTCTTAAAATATGGCGGCCGGCGTCCTAAATCATTTCGAGCGCATCCTAAATCGCTAAGACTCGTCCTAATTTTCGAGGTTTGGTAGGACAGGGTTGGTGAGGTGTCCTAGCGAGCAGGGCGGCGGCCCAAGACTCGTCCTAAGGACGTAAACATGGAGTGCTACAAACCCCCTCCTGAGAACTTTTCGTGATAGGATAGATGTACTGGACGAAATTGTTTTATACATAACTAATTTAAGCGATACCGCTTGGACCGAGAAGGGATTATATATGTGACAGACTATGGGAGATGTAATATAAGCAACACTAAAAAATACGGCCCTCAGTGCATGACAAGTCACGAGTGTGTTATTATTCACTCTTTGAGGTAGTCATGTTCCTCCCGCCCTTTATATCATGTATGTGGGTACAGATTGAGGCATCCTCACCAAACTGTTGATGAAGAATGTATCATGTTGAGAATAAGCGATTAGAGTAGGCTCACTATAAATAAAATTTAAAAATTGAATAGTCGTGATTATTAACCAGGAAACCAAATATCCCATATACTCTATTTCTCTTTTC
>JACEEZ010016346.1:0-10375 GCA_016584305.1 Chionoecetes opilio
AGCGCCTGTAGGCTTTGACCTCCAGGGCGGGGACATAGGCCCGGGTGGTTATTTGGGGGCTGTGATGGTTAGCCTTCGCTCGTTGGTGGGTTGCAGGATTTTAATAGTGACGCCTAAGATTAGAGGCTCCTGCCGCCCCCTGTGTCCTCTGATGCACACGCAATCGAAGGTAGAGTTAGTGGGTAGCATGTGGGTGTTTCTTAGGCCACTCGACGGTGCAGAAAGATTTAAGTGGATTTTGATTCTCATCGAGGATCGAACTCGGGTTAGCGAGAAAGCCACTCGGAGACGCTAACCCCTCTGCTACCGCCTCCCTATTGTACATATAAGCATTATATAAAAGAAATCTGATTTTTGTAAGCGTCAAGGGCGCAGCGCTGTACGAGTACCAATCTACACAAGGAAGACAATCAGTGTGGGCAATGACAATAGCAATGAAAAAAAATAATAATATATCTAACTAAGCCTCCTCCTCCTCCTCCCTCCCCTTTGTCTACTCACCGACGACTGTATAGCCGCGATCAGCATATTGCGTCCACAGCGGTGATTCCAGTATCGGACTGCTGGAGGGGTCGCTGCCTCCCACGGCTTCTAGCTCTTGGAGCACTTCCGGCGGTGGTTCAGGATCCGTTTGGAACGCTACTGTTACATCTCCAATACTTTTTTTTTGCACGGCATCCTCTTCCCTTCTTCTGAGAATGTTGTGGCATTCCTACATGAGCAGGCGCCCAGTTTAGTGTCATTGAAAAGTGGGCGAGTGAGAGCCAGGCTGCGAGGCCACGGCCTGTCTAGCGGCGCCTTCTGAACCGGGTACTCTGGGCTCACAACCGCTAAGTGAGAGTCGTACTGGTAATCGTAATGGTCCAGCACATAAAAGAAACAGAGGAACAGCAAAAGAAAGCCCCCGACGAGGCTGCAGAGACGGCGTGGCAGGAGCATGCTGCTGCCGTTCCAGCAGGCAGGAAAACTGTCACCCAGGGCAGTGGGGTGGAACTGCCTGCTTGCGCCTCACCATCACCCTGGAATCAGGTACTTCCTCCCGGAGGCATCAGGGCTGCCTCGCCGTAACACCCATTAACCTGTAGGGAAAGAGAAAGATATCTGAACACCGACCGCACACTGGCCAAAGCTCTCTTATATATCCTGCTGAAAATGGCACTCTTTCAAAAAGCAAATTTAACTATATATCGGCTTTCGTGTGAAAAAATAAACGAAAACCCTTACATGCTGCAAAAATGAGTGGCGACTTTGACTAAGAAAGATTCAGTCATTCCATGAATTAGTAAACGATCGAAATAATTATTGGAAAATTCCACGGCGAACAACCTGTCTCACACGGTAGGTTTTTCATGGAATTATAATTATCATGTTATTAACAACAACTGGTATTACAATTAAAAGTTAGAAAATATTTCCTCCAGCCTCCATACTAAATGTCAATGCAGCAGGTGGGGCGCCCCTTGCTAGATTTCCAAATTCTCTCCATTTTCTGTGGAAAAAATTTTAAGACCTTTCGGGTGCCCGCGGGGGTTTGGCAAACTAAAAGAACAAAATCGAAAAATTCAGCCTGGAAATATTTGATATGAAAAGAAAAAACACATTCATTAGAATCACCATAATAACTGCGTGTTGGCAATGAGCAATAATGTGAGGGGTAGAGAAAAACTGGGAAAATTTATTGTTTCTAAAATATGAACACACACACACACACACCCCACACACACACACACACACACACACACACACACCACATATATATATATATATATTTTATATATATATATATAATTATATATATATTTATTATATATATATATATTATATATATATATATATAAATAATATATATATATATATATATATATATATATATAATATTTTATATATATATTATATATATATATATAAACCCCAAAACACATACACCCCCACACAAAATCCCTGACACACCGATTCTCCCAGGGACTGTGGACCACGATAGGCCGACACAGCGACAGAGCGGGATGGAAGGTGCAGGCGGGGGCACCCCATAGTCTAGGCAGGAGGCTGCGGGACCCCATCCCTCTCCCACCCCGCCTACCTCTCGCCGCCCATGCCTGTCACTGTCTCGCCTGTTCCCACGCCATCTGCGGCACTCCCCCCTTCCCCCACACCGGCGCTCACAACGGCGCCCTGTTCACCCCCCTCCGCCAGACCCATCGTTTCCCACGCCACCCGAAGTTATGCCCACGCCCGATCAGGCGTCGCCTGTGCTTTCCCAACGGCGACGCCCACGGCCCCCCCACACTTTCTCGGCCCGGAGTCACGCCCGCCTCACCTCCCCTGACCCAAATGACGAGTACTCCCGCCCTCCTGTCCGGACTGTAAAAGTGGAGGATTGCTCGGGATGCTGCGACGCGTGGGGGCGTGATGTCACACCTTCTGGCCAGGCCGGATGACGTCCCCAGGGACGAAGGGGAACTTGGGGCCTTCCTCGGGGCCGAATTAAAAGGGATTTGTGTCTTTCGTCCTCCCCTTCCTCACTCACGACAGTCCCTCATCACCCCCGTCCAACCTTCCTTCCACCCTACTACACGCCCCCCCCGGGGTCTGTTCCCCGATATAAGATGAATCACGAGCTGAGTGAAAGAGAAAGTGATGGCGAGGCACCCGTGACCTCCCCCCATCCGCCGCCCGCCGCTGGCAGGCTCAAGGTGCTCCAATGGAACATTCAAGGGCTCCGTGCAAGAAACCTGAGGTCCTCCAAGCCATAGTGGAGGAGGACCTTTGGGACCTTGTTCTCCTGCAGGAAACGCTGACGCCGGAGCACTTTCAGTGGAGGATAGCGGGGATACACGTTGTTACTCCCTATCATGTGGCGAGGATGGGCGTCGAGCTGTGTGGTAGTGGTACGCAGCGCTCTCCCGCACCGTCGGATTGAGGACCCCGTGGACTGTGGCGAGGGCGTGGAGGTGATGGCAGTGCAGCTGGAGCTTCGGGGCCTCCCACTGACTGTATACAACGTGTTACAGGCAGATGAGGAGGCAACTGGAGGCCGATGAGTTGCTCTCCCTCCGCCACACCAAGCAAACGTCCTGGTGGGTGGCGGCTTCAACGACAGCCACCCAATGCTGCATCTGTCTCCCCCACCAACCGTGCGGGCCGCCCCTGCCGCGGTGCTGGAGGAGGTGCCCGGAAATTGTCCTCCTAAACACCGGGGAGCCCACCCACGTCCGGGTGGCAGGCTGGACCTCACCTTGATCTCCAGTGACCTGGCAACCGGACGCCTCCTGGCAGGTCCACCCCACTTTGACCAGCGACCACTACGCAGTCGCCACTACACTGCAGGTCACCCGGCCGCTGCCACAGCTCCCGCCACCGCGGTGGAATATACAGGGGGCGGACTGGGCATTGTTTCAGCCATCCTGGACGAGTGGTGGGCCACCTACGGCCGCCGGGGGATCTGGACCAGCGTAAAAGCGAACTGACGTTGGGCCATTAGAGGGCGGCAGCCATATTCACGGAAGGTCCCCGTCCCAGGTCGCAGGTACAACCAGAACTGGTGGTTCTACAAACCAGGAGGTGCGGGAGCAGAACCACATGGTTAACTCCACCGGAAGTTTTACAGCAGGCGGCCGACACCAACAATCTGGAGCTGCTGCGTGAGGTTGTGAGGCACGCTCGGCAGGCCCACGGGGCGGGTTCGGGAGGCCAAATGGCTCGAATGGTGCGCAGGTTTTAACCCAAACACACCAAGCTGGCCGAGCTATGGGGCAAGGTGAGGACTGCCTACGGAAAGAGCCCTCTCCCCGCCATCCCGCCCACCCCCAGCCGTTGACAGGGGGCCGAGCGCCTGGTGGAATGTTTGTCTCGAGGGGTAGCAGCGACCAACTCCCCCCCCCGTGTTCCAGCGGCTGCAGGTTCGCTTCAACCTGTGCGCGAGGCTGTCATCGGCGGCCGCTCGCCCCTCGCCCCAAACGCCACTGATCAGCCCTTCACTTCCCGGGAGCTGGTAAGGGCCAGGAGGGACGGGCCCAAACGCTCCGGGGGGCTGATGGCGTCACCTACTCGATGCTGGCCCACGCTGGGGCGGCCGGGGGGCGGCACTCCTGGCCCTGATCAACTCCTCCTGGCGGGCTGGCCGCTTGCCCTCGGCGTGGAGGGGCCGAATCCAGCCCATCCCTAAGCCCAGGGACCCACCAAGCCGCGCCCATCTCCCTGATGAGCTGCACGGCCAAGACGGCGGAGAGGATGGTGCTGACCCGCCTCCTGTGGCGCTGGAGACCTCCCCCACACATTTTCGCTTCACCGCGGGGTGGGCACCTCCAACAGCTTTCATGGCCCTCCTGGCCCAAATCGACAACCGCCCCTGCTGTCGCCGTCTTCCTTGACCTGGAGAAGGCGTTTGAGCGGGCCCAAACGCCCACGCCATCCTGGCCGCGCTGGTGCGGCGGGGCGTGCGGGGCGAACTCCTCGCCTGGATTGGGGATTACCTCTGCCCCCGGGGCCGCGCCAGGGTCAGGTTCCAGGGGCGCAAGTCCAGCTACAGGGAGCTGGAGAACGGCACGCCGCAGTGCGGGGTCCTAAGCCCACCCTTTTCAACCTCCTGATGGAGCAGCTGGTCGGCCTGCCGTTCCGGGAGGGCACGGCACTTCTCATTTTACGCCGACGACTTGGTCCTGGTCGTCACTGGCCGGGGTGACCGGGATGTCTCTGACCCAGCAAGCCCTTGACCTGGTCAGTTGCAAGTGCAGAGAGCTGGGTCTCAAGATATCGGCTGAGAAGTCCAAGGCCATGGTGTTCAAGGCCGCTGCCCCCCCGGTCTGTCCTCTACAGATACAGGGGGATCAGGCTGGCTTGGACCCACGCCTTCCAGTACCTCGGAAAGTGGCTTGACCGGGGCCTCCCACTTCACTACTCAGGTCACGATTCTGAGGGAGAGGGCTGAGACCCGCTCAACGTCATGAGGCCATGACGAGGGGCACACGCCGGGGCCACGTCATCAGTGCTGCGCCTCTTCTACGTGCACACTGTGCGCGGGCCCCTTTTAGACTACAGCGCGCCCGTGCTTGTCTCGTTATCGCTCACTCAGCAGAGGAAGTTGAGGTCCTTCAGAACCGAGCTTTGAGGACCCTGCTGGGGGCACCGCGCTGGGGGAAACACCCGCGTCATGCAGGCGGGGCACGGTTGGTGCCCCTAGCCACCAGGGTTCGACAGATCGTGGCCTGTCGGGTGGCCAAGATCCTCTGCCAGGCAAGGGAGTCTGTCGCGCGGGACCCGGCTGTGCAGGGTCTTGCCACAACGCAGCGTGACCTATCGCCGGGCAACACCTGGCTGCAGAGGCTGGCAGACGCCGCCATCCACCTCCTCTCCGGCCACACCCACCTTCCCGCTGGACGGACCTGAGCGCCCCGCTGTCAACTACGTCGCTCCGCCACCGTGGCAGCCCCTGCCGCCCAGGTGATTATCGCCACACTTTCCGGCCGCGAAGGCGTTGTGCACCGGGAGGGGGCTGAGGCAGCACGCCCTGCAGGCGGGGGCGCACGCCAATGTTCCCAGCAGCGTCGCGGTCGCTATCTACTACACCCACGGCTCCGTTGACCCTGAGAGAGGCCTGAAAAGGTGCTGCGGTGGTTACGGGCTGTGAGGTGCTGTCCTGGAGGACACCCCCAAACCCTTGCTCAAAGCTGCAGGGCGGAGCTGGTGGCGATAGAGCGCGGGCCCTACAGGCACGCCCTGGGCCGACAGGAGGAGGTCGTGGGGTTATTCCACACCGACTCCATGTCTGCCCTGCAGGTCCTACGGCAGCCCCGCCACACCGATGGACAAAATGTAGCTCACCACCGCCATCCTGGGCCACATCCAGGGCCTCGCCGCGCAGGAGCGCCGCGTAAGGTTTTAACTGGTGCCCAGCCCCATAGGCGTCCGTGGCAACGAGGCCCGGGCCCGTGAGGCCACCAGACCCTCCAGCGGTGGCCTTGACTGTCTTACCCCACATCCATGGGGCCAAGGGACTGGCCAGACGCGCTGCCGTCTGTGCCGCAGAGCAACAGTATCGCCAGCTGGTGAGACATCGAGGCAGGCAAACCTGGCACAAACAAGCCAGAACAACAACGAGCCTTACACCCCGCCCAGCAGCTGTCTCGAGCCGAGGAGGTCGTCCTACACCGACTTCGGCTTGGGTACTTGACCCTGGAGGAGCTGAGGGACGGGTTTGAGGAGCGGCCGTGTGACACTGTCCTCATGTGACCCCCCATCCCCTGACCCACCCCACCTGCTTTCCTGTCCCGCTACAAAAGGCTCAGACAGTGCGTCGGCCCGGAGAACGCGGGCCGCCTCGTACGGCAGTTTCAGAAAAATCTGCCCTGCTGCTGGAGGTGGCGCGTGCCGCCCCACCCCCCCGATGAACACTAAGGGGCAGGAGTGACCTCACGCTCCGCCCCCCCTGTGACCTGACTGTGCTGCGGCTAACAGCGGCGGGCTGATGCCCGCTCATTTATTACTGTTTTTTTATGTATATATGTATGTGTTTTGTATGTGTATGTATGTGCAAATGTTTTATGTATATGTTATATATTATGTAATAGATGTAAAAAAATTTTTAAACCCCACACAAACACACACCACACACACACACACACACAAACACACACACACCACACACACACATATGCCGCACACCACCAACACACACACACATACACACACACAGACACACAAACACACCACACACCTTGTGCACACACACGCACACCCCAAAACATGCACCACACACACACACACACATACATACAACCACACACCACAAACACACAACACAAAACACACATAAACACACACACACAACACACACCACACACACACATACATAATACATACATACACACACCCCACAACACACACAAAAAACACACACACACACACACACCACACAACTTTAGTGCCTCGGAGAATAGTTCCAGTCAAAATAGCTGAATTTTGGCTGACCTCAAACAAATTTGCAAACAAAATAATTTTAACTGGGAAATTGACCATGAATATCCTAGATATTTTTTCTGCTTAACGGGGAGTATTTTGCCATGACGTGTAGTAAAAGTCATTTCTTTTTAGTCGTGGTTTGCCTTGCTCACCATCTGTTATAATAAGCTCAGTTGGAGAGTAATCCGTCCCCCGCGTCAGCTCAGGCCGCCCACCGTAGATACGTTGGGCCACACTTCCCGGATGATGTTTAAATGTTAAGGGGGGTATAAGAAATTAATTTACGATCACTAGATTCCATCAGGACACACACACACATACCACATTTAACCTGTTTAATGAAACACTTGATACTGGTGTAAAGCCATCTGAGTGGGTGGTTGGTATGATAGTGCCACTTTACAAGAATAAAGGTGACATTCAGGATGTTAATTTTTTTTTTTTTCTTTTTTGTTTATATATATTTGTGCCTATAGCGCCTATAGGCAGTGTCTTCTAAGGCTCGGGTGGTAGGGCCCTTGGGGGTTCACTTCAGGGCTTGATGGCTGGCCCTCGCCCGTGGTGGCGCAGGCAGGATTTTTTTAGTGACGCCTGTGATTGAGGCTCATGCCGCCCCCTGTGTCCCTCTGATGCACTCGCAACCAAAGTTTAATGGGCAGGGCATTTTGGTGTTCTTAGGCCACTCGACGGTGTAGAAAGATTTTGCTTTTCTTCGGGGATCTAACTCGGGGCACCGAGAACGCCACTCGGAGACGCTAGCCACTCTGCTACCGCCTCCCCAATTACCGGTGGATCACTTTGCTTAACTGCATGGATAAGCTGTTTTACCTCTATACTTAACGAGAGACTTAATGAATACTCAAATAGTTTGTTTAAATTTTCAATTATTAAACACAAGGGAGGCTTTAGGCAGGGGTACTCCACTTTGGGTCACATATTTTTGCTAAAGCGTGTAATTGATCTGTTTAACTGGGAAAAAAAGGAAGCTGTTTTGGGCTGTTTGTGTACTATAAAAAGCTTTTGATATGGTGTGGCGTGAAAGTTTGTGGTATAAGCAGTGAGAGACAAGGTGGGAAAGGGAAAATATTTAATGTAATCAGAACAGAAATATGTACAATACTCAGGTCTTGTGTCATGCTTAACCAAAAGATATCAATACCTTTGTATGTATGTAGGGGGAAGGGAAGGCAAAATGTGTCACCTTGCTTTTTGCTTTCTATATTAATAATCTTGAAAATTAATTACTTGAAAATAAATTTTAATTGTGTACCATTTTGGGGATGATTTTCTTTTAAATTCATATCTAAAACTTCTTGTTCTAATGTATGCAGAGGGTACAATCATATTATGTACAGTGTGGAAGAATGAAGCAGCACTGTTTCGAGAGAACTGGAACCTAAAATGCCAGGGGTCGCTAGCATTTTTAACTCACTTTTTTTTAAAAAGTTGGTCTACTGGAAAACAAAATAGGGGCTTATTCCACTGCACTTAAAATACAAAAGTATAATATTAAGAACGATTTTTCTATATGTATATTGTATAGAAGCCTGATTCTGTAAAACATTGTATATAACCAAATAACCAAGTAGGTTATAGTTGAGGAGGCGAGGTAATGCTACTCTATGATATTATTAGTCAATAACGTATGTTTAATATATCTATACCTAGGCAGTCATATTTTCCTGTTACTATTGTGTATAAATCAGATAGAAAGCCTGGAAATGCAATGAGTCGACGCGTGAAGTGGAAATGTTTTGATTCCAATCTCCCGCCACAATCTCCCCCCCACCACTCCCCGCCGCGGCACGTCGCCTCCACAATTATAACCTACATTGTCGCAGCAACAAGCCGATTTCGGCATTCTTTATTCTTCTTTTTTCCAAGGCATTTGCTTATTGTATTTTGACAAAGCGTTTGCCAACCAGCAGTACTGTCTTAGAAAACATTTGTGAACATCGCCCAAATTTTACATGCCACAATATCCTAAAAAATATATTAAGCTTTGCTACTCGAGGCGAGTAATTTGCATTAAATTGCTATTATAGAACGTTTTCCCTCGTAATGCATGTCATCCATTTTAAAATTTGTAGAACAACAGAAGAACTATATTTTTTGGTATTCAGATGCGGTGCATCAATGTTTATTTGCGAAATTTATTTATGAAAAATATTAGTCGCGGAGCCAAAACACAGTAGACCAACCTTTGAGTTAAAACTGCCCAGCGACCACTGGCATTTCTCGAGTTTCAGATCATTGGAATTGCTCTGAATTTGTATTGTAATGAATGGAAATTGAAGCTTAACTGTGAACCAAAAAAAAAAAATCATGTTTAGTAGGGAAAAGCTAACCTACATAGATAAAACTATGCATTTGAATTTGGTGGTGAAAACATTTAGGTTGTAGAAGACTATAAGTATCCTTGGTATGTTATTTAATTACAAAGGAAGGTTTCGTAAAGGTGAGCTGGAGCTTAAAGAACAGGCAACAAGCGCCATGTACTCATTGATAGGTAAGTGTAGGAAGTTTGACTTGCCAGTTGACATGCAGATTGAGCTATTTAATACCATGGTACTACCTATACTGACTTTTGCATCTGAGATCTGGGATATTATATTGTAAGAGAGTTAGAGACATTGCATATGAATTCTTTAAAAAAGTTACTAGGAGTTCATAAAAATACTAGTTTAATGAATGGTACATGGCGAACTTGGAGTATTTCCACTTGACATTCATATAAATAGCAGGATGATAGGATTAATGTCTAAGCTAATTTCAGGAAAAGATACAAAAAATTTCTGTATAATGTATCAAAGCTTATTGCAAAATTTGGGTAGGTTAGGGTTTAACCTCTCCATGGTTAGCCTGTATCAAAAATATTTGTAATGAATGTGGTATGTCAGGGATGTGGTTGTTGCAAGATGTTCCCTTAACACAACATGGGTTAGAAAGGCTGTGGAATTGAGATGAAAGACCAGTGGAAATTTCAACTTGGCATGACAACTTAGTAAAAAAAATCTTTATGTAGCAACTCAAGCTGTTTTAAGCTAGATTAGCATGGAATGGTAAAATTGTACAAATTACAGAAAGAGCACCGAATCATGGTAACTAGATTAAGAACTAGTAATAACAATTGCCTGTAAATGCTGGCAGATGTCAAGGTGTAAATAGAGAAGATTTGGATCTGTAACAAATGTGACGTTGGCGTTGTAGGAGATGAGTTTCCCTGGCCTTTTTAATGTAGTAACAGGAAATTATGAGGTTACGTGACATTATATACCAAAACTATTATACATATAGGCCCAAAACGTTTCAAATATGTTTTTGTTGATGCAAAACACCAGGTTTTAAAAAATTTTGGGTTCAAATTTAATAAAGAATATTACTTTTTTTATTTTTGAAGTCAGTTTGCTAATATTTT